>VUQS01043474.1:27358-39584 GCA_015108495.1 Heterochromis multidens
GACTGATGGTCTTTGATTTATAGAAGGATGGCAGGGTTTGCGGGCAGTTTAGTGAACATATTAAATAAGAAAACTATTGGAGCTCTCCCAGGTTTCTTAGATAAGATGAGAACTTAAGGTACACTTGTTAGAAAATTAATTGGGCGAAACTAATTAAAAAGTATGTGTTTTTGATCAAGGCTGTACTTGCCGAAAAGGGTAACTGGGCCCTAATGGTCACAGTTTTATTTTTTCATTAACTGTAAAACCAGTGCCGCCGAATCCTTTCTTTTGTTCAGTGGCCTGGGACAAGTTTGCAAAGAGAACTGTGGAGGGATTTTCACACCACACCCTCGTGTAATTACCTGAACTCATTTTCTCTCCCTTCACAAGCAGCATTTTGTTACCTATGATCTCCCTTGCTTCTCAAAGCATTAATTTAACTTGGGATTTTCTTGGATTACCATGGAGTTATATCAACACCTTCAATATGTAAAAATATGTAAAGGCAGATATAAATCTATACATTGATAAAGATTCAACTAAGCAAAATACTTTTTTATTAGCATGATAGAAATTTCCCTTATGCCTGCAACGGTATATGCACGTTGAAGGCTAGTGAAGCATGAAGGAAATGCAGCATAATGTGAATGTGAACACAGTGCCATCATGTGGAAGGACACTCTGAAGCAGAACACTGATTAACAGCATCCTTGGCAGAAAAGAGGCAAAGAGATCTGAGGCTTTTCAAAAAGAAATGCCTTGTGTTTACTTTCATCCCACAATGAAAGTATAAAGCTAGACAGCCTGGTATACATTTTTTATGTTATTTATAGTTTCCTTACAGTTCTATACATTAATAAAGACAACTGCACAGGAGAAGCACCTGATGAAATATTCACATTGATTTCTGTTCTATGTGCTGGAAACCAACCAAAACAACCTGGTCAATCATGATGCCATTTACAATATAGAGAGGAGACAATTTGTGAGGAAAGAAAAAAAGATATTAAGAATGCATTCACACACGCTCTACCTTGCTCTTTGTTGGTAGTTTGGCCTCGTTATCAGAATGCTCATCATAGCTCTCAAACTCACTGGAGCTCCATCCGTTGTCTGCCTCCAGAGCACCACTGTCTCTCTGAACATCTTCATAGATCATATCTGCTAAGCACAAAAAAATATTACACATCAGAAGCTCCATACCAAGATCTATGAGAGAGAAAGCAAAAAAGCTAATACGTGTCTACGGATCCTAACCTTCATCAGGAGAAAGGGGTTCTTCACTTGGAACATCATCATAGATCACCTCTGAAGCCTCTGCCGTCTGTGGTTCAGCTTCAGTCACACATGAAGCTGTTAAAGTAAAACAGCAGAATTGAAACAAACACTGTTGTTCTTACTTTCAGTACAATAGCTGCACCTGCTATTGTTAGATAATTCTTTTACATCTCTCAAAAAACAGCAAACACACAATCAAACAGAGCAGGAACAGATAATGTATCTTTCAGACTTTGGAAGTCACTTAGCCTTTGAATATTTCCATATTTATGGTATTAGAGGCATTTAAACATCTTCATTCATAGGGAGATCTGCCAAATATCATGTGTATCTTGTGTTTTGTTGCCACAACAGCTTTGCCTACATGACATAAGATGATTGTATCAGGCTTGTTTGAGCTATTGACCCATTCTCTCTCCACGCTTGGCAGGATTTGTCATTAACTGCTTTGAGAGTGTTTCAGCCTAATTTAGCTCAGTGAGCTTTATTGATTTGGTCTTAAACTGTGATTTGTCTGCAACACTTTCCCCTAAACCCTGAACAGCAACAATCACTGTTTTCAATTAATCTGACTGAAGATGTGTTTTCTATCATGGATTATTCAGTCTAAAATTCAAAATAACCTTGCATACAAACCAGAAGATAAACTATTCTTTTCCTTCTTTCATTCTTTTTTTCCAACAAAAAAGGATTAGGTCCACAAATGTTCGTTATACCTCACTCGGTTTCCGACACTTGTGCATTCAGAAAGGATTCGCAATAGAGAAGAAAACAACTGGATTTAGGCTCTCAGCCTGACTCTCAGCATATCGGCAAAGTGACTGGGTCTCTTGGGAACTTGGCTTTTTACTTTAAATGTTGTATACCAGAAGTTCTTCACTGTTTTCTTACTTTATATTTAACTTTTCTCCACAAGCAACAAAATGACACTCGAATTAACTCATTCATAGCTCTTACTGAATCTAAAGGCAATCTATAATCTATATAATATCTGTGATCACCAAATTTTGTGCCAGGCCACAACCAAAGACTGAAAGCCCATGGTTGCTTTAACAAAGAGGAAATAAATTATTCAGGATGAATCATACATAGCACATTTTGTCAAGCTGAATTATGATTTGTCTAAATAATACACAACTTTGGCTCCACAGCAGGTTAATCCACATGCAAAATGTGAAGTCCAGCAATTGAAGACTTTATCTGAAATTGTGGCAAGCGTGAAATAGTAATAAATTTCTCATTAGGATCAGCACAACAGTAGTCATTTTTCTTGTTTTAAGTCAGCTTGCCTCTACCATTTTCTGTATTTTAATTTTAGATACCAGGAAGAAAGGTTTAATATACTTCTATTATTTGATCAATTTAACTGCATTGTACGCATTCAGACTAAAGCAGAGGCCTCTGTGTGAAAATGCATCAGAGGGGTGGGACATGAAAAATGCCATGCAGTATTGCAGGGCTTCTTTACATCTCTCATTTCTGAGCCACCTTCAAACAGCAGCACTGCTGACTGAGTCAAAATCCGAAAGCAATTTTCCCTCATGGAAATGGTACTCTATTGATCCTCGTCCTAAATTAATTGGATTCATGTCATGTCTGTGTAGAAATCAAATCATGCCACAGAATATGTGTGTGAGCCAGTGTGTGCTACATGAGTATATGTTTAAATGGAGTGTATATATGTGTATGTGTTTGTACACATGGAAGCATCTTTATGTGCGTTTGGCCTTTCAATGTAGAAATCAATGAGCCATGAGATGACCACAGATTTACAATATGGTGTTCTTGCCACCTTTGATCAAGGTCAACAGATGCAATGTGTAATACTAACAAAATACTGTTTACAATTCATATTGCCAGTGTCATTATGGTGTGGTCCATAGTACTGTTTACCCAATTCTGGAGGCCGTATTGGTTTTTCTATCAGATCTATCCGCAGTGTGAACACTGTAATACATAGGTGGAATGAGTTTGAGTCCCAAGGCAAGCTTAGGTTTAATCTTTTTTGGTCTGAAATTGAACCCTTGATCTACAATATAAGGTGCATCAGTTCACTGTCAATATAATTTAGTTTTGTACCTCCAGAGATGCCCCTCGAGCCTTCCTTGACGGTTGCTTTGCTGTGGTCTCCTGAATCGACCAGGGACTCTACGGCTGACGGTGCCAGAGGAAGACCCCGGAGCTCCTCTCCTACACAAGGAACTGAAGTACTGGGCTCGTCTGCTGCTGCTGAGGCCCTGGAAGGTACCCAAACATTAGCACAGTTAAACTAACACTGAGTGCTGGGTGCCTCATGATAAGTTAATTTCAGTGAGAGGAAGGGGAGGCAGAGTGGTTGGAGATGGGGGGGTCAAAAATAGTTCTTTGCTGTTCAAGCATACAAATGCACACTCCCTAAAGTCTGACAGAGGACATCTTGCTACTGTCAAATTATTGTGATATTTCTGAAGTAGCTTCTTTCAGAAACAGGAACAGTATTTTTTTTCCCCCCAATTTGGCCAGCTGTGCATTTTTACCTCTAACAAAAGATTGTTTTGTTGTCCCTTTTGTCTTTGTGTTTATTTGATATTTAAGAGGAGTTTCTCCAAAACAGAAACAGATTTCAAAGAAATTTAGTTGGAATTCTGGCACCCTCCAAAGAGCAAAGGAAAGTCTCCAGCATAATTTGAACATGTTTTGTTCATTGGTGTTTTATTTAATCAAGCATTTTCAAACATCAAGCATAAAAGTCAACAAAATGTTTACCAAGCCACCAGAAACAACAGAAAAATCTCATAGATTTCTGTCACATACGGTAATACAGACTCGTTGCTTTCACTGTACGTGGACATAGTGCCACTATGTGTATTGCGATGCAGTTGTGAAATCAGATCTGAAACCAATATCAAATTTAGAAGATTGCTCAGCCTCTATGAACTGTCTAACAGCTTTCTTAATTTTTGATTTTGTTGTTGTTTTTTTATGTGGGATTTATAGGCTCTTTGGTCATTAACATCTTCCTGCCACAAACAAGGAATACTGAAAACAGTTAAATATTATAGAATTGTTGTTTAAAGCTTGTGACAGCCATGTTATGCCATTAAAAAAAAACAGTGACACCTTCAGCTGTAACTGGGCTACACTGCGCTGATTCAATTATTCAGAAGAACTTTTGCAGGGCAACATGTCCAAAGCGTGCTACTTGAGTCACTTAACTTGTCCCTGAGCACCGTCAAGTCACTGTCTGTCATGCCTGGGGCTGACTATAATTACTACTGTCTTTATGAATGAAAACATGCCCTGAACCAGCTATTAAAAATCAGACTCTAGCACCACAGGGGGAAATCGTGTTGATACAGCTATCACAATGCTTGTGTTGATGCTGCCAGTGAGGTATTTTTTTCTCCCCCACATGACTGATAATATGACAGGATCCAGCGTGTAGGAGAATCTCATCTACACTAATTAAATTGTCTCTCTGCTAAACACCTCAGCAACACTTGCAATGCCAGTAGCAGCAGCAGCAGCTACTCAGTGTGATGGGCAACTAGTAGACAAACGAGACGTGCCAGAAGAATGTTGTGCACAAGAACTGTTGGGGAGGTAGCCTTGCAAGCTTGACATACACTACACAGAGAGTATACAATAATCAAAGCTAGTAGAAAATAGTTTGTACAATCTACAATCTTTGGAATATGGAAAGGTAAGATTATTAAATTATATATAAATATAGCCTCAGTTCTTGTTTGTGCCATGTTTTCCCTGTTGCACAATAAATGCTTGCCACATACGTGGATGCAGATATGCCCTGCCAACATGTTGTATTAGAGCTACTGATAATACCATTTGGTTTTGCAGCGGTGTCAAGCACCGCAAAGTATTACTCTGATGCATTGTCTATGATGTGGCATCATTCATCTCAATCTGAAGGACAAAAAGGATCTCCACCCACATGAAAACAAAAAAGAGCTATTTCTCATCGCATTTCTTGCAATGAACTGATCTCTTGTCATTAAAATTACTTGTGTGGGAAAAGAGCAGAGTCAGAACAATAGTGATACACAGATTGCTTGCCTGACTGTGTGCATTCATGTCAAGTATGAGTAATTTGAGCAGGGTAGCAATCGATCCAGGAATATCTTTGCGCACCCCCGTCACAACTTATCTCTGCCTATAAGCCCTAGTGAGTCATATAGCTTAAGGAGAGAAAGAGGAATGATTTTTCAATGCAAATGACATAGCCTGGGGCAGAGCACAGCCTGAAGTGGAAGCTGCTTGAATGCAAATCCTGCATTTCCATCTGTTTCCATTCTCCTTACCAACTGCACCAGAGCATTACAACATGACAGGGCTCTACCTATTTTGCCCCCTGATCTCTCCTGGTCATGTCTGATAGGGCTGAAAGAAAAGGAATTATAAGGATTTGTCTGATTGCTCATAAAGTGTCATCTGACCGATCTTCATCTAAGTCAAAGTTATGTGCAAACATAATCTAACAAATACTATACAGTAGCACTTTTCATGTCTTTATTAAGTACACTTAGTAATCCTTCATCTGCCCACTCCTTATCCTGAACCTTTCCCACACTGCACGTTGTTTTAATGCTAAGCTGTTCTGTACATGACAGACTCCAATTAGACTGCACTGCAAGTCTTCAGTTCATGGCTTCTCATTATATTTATATATTAGTTTGCTTTTAATGTTTTTACAGTATCACCTTTGTTTCTTTTTCCTTCACAGCACAACCAACAGAGGGAAGTACAAGGTGAGAGTTCTTCAAACAAAGTGGCTGTGAAAAATAAATGTGTTCTTCATGGTAGATTAGACGCGTTTCTTTCCAAGGGCAAATGTGTAAAGTTCTCAGCAAAGTTGCAAAAGGGTAAAAAAGGTGAAGGGAAAAACTTCTATGGGGGAAAACAATAAAAAGTGAAAAAGAAGTTATATTCTGTAAGGTTAGAGCTCTGTGTGCATAAAGCAGACGCATACAGACGCGTTGTCATGGTATCTTTTGTGTTAATCTTTTCACTGCTGAGATTCCGTGTCATCCGTTTAATGAAAACTATCTGTCAAGGGATAAAATGTGAAGTCAGAGGTAAATGCCAGTATCAAACACTGGCATGCACATAAAACTCAGGAGAGAAGTGCTGCTTTGAGCCTAATAGCTGTAACGAGCTGATGTGCTGTCATAGCAGTGTTAAGAAAAAACAAACATATTTCTACAATAACAATCGCAAAGTAATTTTGGCAATATTATTCTAAAACTGCTGACAGATTTAGTGGATGTGCTGACAGTCTTAACACCTTGATTGTGGAAAGTGCTATTGATAGCTTTTCTTTAAAAGGCAGACTATTGACTAAACCAAACTGGAAATGTGCACTCAGCAGAAATCTTCCTGAATGAGAAATTGCCAAGACCTCACTGTGACTTTATCACACACACACAGGCACACAAGCACACACATATATAATCATTTATGCACTCACATATGCACACAGCAGAAATGTACACATACAGACACGCTCACACCTGTGTACAAATACAGGCAACTTCTTTCGGCACAGGAAAGTCCACAGGAATCCAAACTATCAGCAGAGGTTTCTGAACACACTTCCTAGAAGCACAGGTGGGAGACCTCATCACAAACTGGGCCCCTTCATGGTTTCCATCAAGCAAGCCACAGAGGGTAGAGAGAAATTATTCTGATGAGATCTCAACTAAAGCGTTTGTGCCATTTTTTGTTGTTTCAAAATGTTTTTGCATTGATCGGTGTGTAAAATATAGTACAAAAAGTAGGATAAGTTACAAAGCTAGGAAGTATACAAAACAGCTATGACATTAAAACCACCTGCCTAACATGTATATGCCCCACCAAAACAGCTCTGACCAATCGAGTTCTCACAGAGAACCACAAGACTTCTGTAGGTGTCCTTTGGTATCCCACACCAAGACGCTAGCAGCAGATTATTTAAGTCCTGTAAGTTGCAAAGTGGGGCCTCCATGGATCACACTTAATTTTCCAGCACATCCCACAGATGTTTGACCGGATGCAGCACCAGAGAATTCAGAGGCCAAGTCAACACCTAAATCTATTCCTAAACAATTTTCATAGTGGAGTAAAAGGTATGATTCTGCTGAAAGAAGCCACTGCCATCAGGGAAGAGAGTTACCATGCAGCGGTGTATATGGTCTCTAAAAACAATATTTAGTAAGTGTTACAGGTCAAAAAAAACCTAAATGAACACTAAGACCCAGAATACTGCCCTTAGCATGGCTCTGCAGCCTTTTTCAAATAGTGTATCCTGCTGCCACAGTCAGCCACATGGTATAAAAGAAAATGTGACTCATCAGACCACATCTACTTCCATTGCTCACTGGTCCAGTTTTGACACTCACATGCCCATTAAGGCACTTTCAACAGAGGACATGAGGTCAGTGTGGGCTCTCTGACCAGTCTGTTGCTACGTATCTCCACACACAGCAATCTGTACTGTGTTCTGACACCTTTCTTTAATAGACAGTGTACAGCTTTTCTGGAATTTGTGCCAGGGTATCTCTCCTATGGGACTGAACCACATGGGTCAGTTTTTGCTCTCTACAGTGGAGTGTGTTGAACCCTGAGCATCCATGACCCTGACACTGGTTATCTTGCTTTAGATTATTTTTGGCAGATATAACTGTCCTTTTTTTCTTGATTCAAACACATCACTTACTATCTAGGATAACCTACCTCTTGACAGGTACAACTGTAATGATATAATCAGTGTAAGAAACCTCACTTGTCAATGGTTTGAATGTTGTGGCTGATTTCAGTGTTTATTTTATTTTCCTCATTTTCCCCCCGAATGGAGGGAGTATGCAATCAGTTCCGTTTGTTTGTCTGTCTGTCTGTCTGTCTGCAGTCTAGCATCCACAGTTTTCAAGATATCATTTTCAAATTTTGTGTGATGGTAGATACCAGCTCGAGCTGATTTAATTTTGGTGAAAATCGAGTCAAGGTCAAGGTCAGACCAAATGTGAAAATCATTAAAAACTTTATATGACCCCCAATTTTTTATGGATCATCTTCAAACTTCACAATAATATACCAGGCCTTGGGGGACATGAGTACCTAGGTTGGCTAAGCATTTGACCTTGTCCTTCATTGTTAGCGCCCAAGGTCAAAGTTGACCTTGAAAAAAAAATTCAAGAAACCATATCAAGCATAATATATCATATGAAAGGGCATGGAGAGAGCTGTACAACAAACTTTTTATTTTTTCAATACGACGCCCTATGACATCACAATGACGCCGTTGAAGTTAGCATGTTTAATAAAAACAGGCTGACGTCATCATATTGTAATAAAAACATCAGAGTTTTAGTATAGCCCTTGCCCTTTGGGGGGAGTTGAGCTCTCTTAGTGCTCTTGTTATTACTATTTTCCTTATTATTGACTGGTGTGATTGATTTTACTTTGGGGATATAATAGGATGGCTGCCTTTCAAGTTTACGGTGAGTTCTAGCTCAATATGAGCTGAAATATCCTATGGAAAAACTCTAATTCTGCCTGTCAGTGCCTGGATTTCTGTTCTGTAAGTGACTTTGACTGCTGACCTCTCCATGGAGTCTGATAGGCAAAAAGACAGTTTCCTTAGTGAAATCAATAAACTATCAAACCATCATTTACTATGAAGGCGCCTTACAGCAAATCATCTTAACTGTATGAAAGATGATTTCTGACTGCATCAATATTGAGGTCGTTTGATGCACCTTCAAAGGGATGGCTATTGTGTCTGCAGTTCATTTTACATTTCCAATGATCAAGACTCAGGTACTGAATTGTAACGTATTCATGCATGTAGGAAGTGTCATCCATGAATGTCAAGTATTACATGTAATCTTTCCGAAGTCACAACAAAAATGAATAAAATTTACTCCCCGTGGCACAGAACCACGCAGTTAGCATTATGCGCCAAGTTATGGCGTGATCTGCCTCCTAATGTCCCTGTACACCCACACAAGCATATTCAGCTATTCTGGCTGATTAGACCACTCCTCAGGTTGGAGGCAGTCAGACTTCTGCTTGGAATTATGTGAGGACTCCGTGTACAGATATCAGTACATGGAGTCCTCCCCCACATCTCAGAGCAAAGCTAACAGACGAGGGAGGGAGCTGTCATTTATACAGTCATACACGCCCACACAGTTCTAAGAAGTGTAATCAACAAAAAGAAAAACTGGAATGAACCTGTGGGCGTTCCATATGTGTGCAGGACTTTAACAGGTGCCACAACACTTATACAATGAAGATTAATAGAACTGCATTTGTTCTACTCAAAGCAATGACAAAAACAAACACACAGGTCGTCACAGAAACACTGTCCCCATTTTGTAATCCACATGCACCTCACCGTCAGCACTCGCATACGTTTAGACTTATTTCATTTCCACAAGGGAGACGTTTTCACAATATACTGGAGGGAAACCAGGTCTATGTCAAGTGTGTTAAGATGATATATGTTATGATTTGGTGCTATATGAATAAAACTAAATTACACTGGAAGAAGACTTGTTAAATTTACATTACTACCTTATGAATTATAGACGAGGCTAATCTTAATATACTGTAACGCATTATCGTGAGTTAGGCAACCCTGTGATTTCCCTCTAGAACCGTATCAGCAGAAGCACATCATACTTGACATTACCACTTGTCACGATGTGTGACATGCCATCTGGCATCTAAATGTTATAACATCACGGTTTCTCCTACTCCATGTCATGTTTGGATGAAGTGCAAGCATGACATTATCTCCGGCAAAATGACATAATAGTGATGAGTTTACTTTCTCCACCGCTCCTTAGTGATTTTCCCCATGGTCTGATTGTAATCAAAGGCAACTTACCAGCTGGGTGACTCAGTAACTGGAACATCTGTCAAAATGAGCAAAATAGCAACAATGAGACAATTTATTCCAAAGAAAATGAAGCACATATGTAAAAAGTTAAAAATGCAACTTTTCTGCACGATAAAGAGACATTTTGTTACTCTGGTGTATTTATTATTTATTTACTACTCCAAAGTAACATGTGTAAAATGTGTAAAAGCTAAAAGTGGTTTGCATGGTTGTAGTGTATTCTGACAGCATATGTTATGTAGAAAAAAGGTGCTGTTAAACAAAGGCTATGATCGATCTCCTTTGGCTCCCTTCACATATACTTATGTCATCTAAGTGAGGAAAGAATCTAAATTTTAGCTGCTCTCAGCCCTCGATTACGTAAGACCTCCACTGCACACTATTATCGACGCCCAGAATTCCCCAACGCATCTCACAGCCCACTTAACGGATTACCACACATACACTTGCTAAAAAAGCTTTTTAATTAAGTACTAATCACTTCACTTTGTCCAACAGAACTTCTCCAAGACCTAAATCTCCCTCTTTATCTGAGCATGTAATTACCAGGGCCCATTTGGCAACATTAGCCAGGTAGTAAATATATCATACTTATATCTACACAAGTTCATCCAATTAAGAGGAAAGTTAACTCTGCTCTCTAACGCCTGTCTGCTTCAGGCAACAATTAAATCCTTTTAAGTAGAGATTAAAGCCACATACAACTGGTTGAAGTCACTCAGACTCTGTGCGGCTACAGAAAACTGATCAGATCACATTAAGTAAAAAAAAAAAAAAAAATTTACATCTCAGCTTACCTGTGACAAGCTATTAGGCAGTGGCAAAGTAGGTAGCAGTTCACTGTTATGCCCAGGGGCAGTTTAATGAAAGTTGCATAACATAACAAGTGGCTGGAGCATGTGGGTTTCAGAGGTGGAAAATATCACAGAACAGTAATCTTCACCTTTGTGGATAAGAAAGTTGCATTCTATTCAATTTGTACTTTCAGTTGTACTTTCAATACCCTATTGTAGCCAGAATAGGTGGTCATTTTTGATTACTTGAAACCCCTGTACAGCCACTCACACAGATGTTTTCACTTAAACTGCTGACTTTATTCTACTTCATACTTCTCCCTCTCTACATTTGCATTTATTTGCTTACAAATAAATTGTTTTCCTTTGTTTAGAACAACAGACAGGAGGATGTAAAGCTTTGACCCCAAAGCTTTGAATGCTTATTAAATACAAAACTTTTTTTGTAAATTATATAGTATTTCCACATCTGGGAAATTTTACATAAGTAATCGTAATCCATCCACTCATCCATTCTGTTCCGCTTATCCAATTCAGGGTCACATGGGGGCTGGAGCATATCCCTTTTGTATCATAATCCAGTATTAACAAAATATAACATAGAAAATAGGCCAAGTATTTTTATGAAGACGGTAGCTCCATGGTGTAGTGGTTAACACATTCATCTTGCTTGCAAAAGATCCTCGGGAAAAACCCCTGAGTAGAGTAAACGGGAGGAGAAACACCCAGGGGTTGTTTATCCTCCCGTTTACTCTACTCAGGGGGCAGAGTTTACGCCAGATGCTCATCTCCAGGAAAGGTGTCATGGGTAAAATCTGTGCCAAATCAAACATGTGGATCCATGTCCTGTGGTGACCCCTTGGGAAACAAAGGAGCAGCTTAAAGTGCCTACATAGCAAATACTCAATACAAAACTTCACTAAAATAAACAGAGTACTAAAATAGAACACTTATATAAAACTGCATATACAGTGGGGCAAAAAAGTATTTAGTCAGCCACCAATTGTGCAAGTTCTCCCACTTAAAAAGATGAGAGAGGCCTGTAATTTTCATCATAGGTATACCTCAACTATGAGAGACAAAATGAGAAAAAAAAAATCCAGAAAATCACATTGTCTGATTTTTAAAGAATTTATTTGCAAATTATGGTGGAAAATAAGTATTTGGTCACCTACAAACAAGCAAGATTTCTGGCTCTCACAGACCTGTAACTTCTTCTGTAAGAGGCTCCTCTGTCCTCCACTCGTCACCTGTATTGATGGCACCTGTTTGAACTCGTTATCAGTATAAAAGA
>VUQS01043476.1:0-10919 GCA_015108495.1 Heterochromis multidens
GTGCAGTTGAGGATTCTATATTGTTCTTTCTTTGTGAATTTTTATGCTTAAATAGTTTTTTGGTGATTTTTGGTTTGTTTTTTGATGATCTGGGAGCAGACACAGTCTCTATGGGGATGGGATTTTGGGTGGATGACAGGAGGAGGGAAGCTGCAGAGAGGCGTGTAAGACTGCAACTCTGCTTCCTGGTCTCAACTCTGGATAGTCACGTTTTGGGGGTTTAATAAATTCGGCCAGATTTCTAGAAATGAGAGCTGCTCCATCCAAAGTGGGATGGATGCCGTCTCTCCTAACAAGACCAGGTTTTCCCCAGAAAGTTTCCCAATTATCTATGAAGCCCACATCGTTTTTGGACACCACTCAGACAGCCAGCAATTTAAGGAGAACATGCGGCTAAACATGTCACTCCTGGTCTGATTGGGGAGGGGACCAGAGAAACTACAGAGTCCGACATTGTTTTGGCAAAGTTACACACCGATTCAATATTAATTTTAGTGACCTCCGATTGACGTAACCGGGTGTCATTACTGCCGACATATATTTATATAGATAAAGACTAAAGACAAGGTATACACTAATATAACATTATGACCACTGACAGGTAAAGTGATTAACACTGATTATCTCTTCATCATAGCACTTGTGAGTGGGTGGGATATATTAGGGAGCAAGTGAACATTTTGTCCTCAATGTTGATGTGTTAGAAGCAGGAAAAATGGACAAGCATAAAGATTTGATCGAATTTGACAAGGGCCAAATTGTGATGCTAGATGACTGGGTCAGAGCATTTCCCAAACTGCATCTTATGTGGGGTGTTCCCGGTCTACAGTAGTCAGTATCTATCAAAAGTGGTCCAAGGAAGAAATTGATCATTGATGCCCATGGGCAGCGAAGGCTGACCCGTGTGGTCCAATCCAACAGACGAGCTACTGTAGCTCAGATTGCCAAAAAAGTTCATGCTGGTTCTGATAGAAAGGTGTCAGAATACACAGTGCATCACAGTTTGTTGCGTATGGAGCTGCATATCTGCAGACCAGTCAGGGTGCCAATGCTGGCCCCTGTCCACCACCAAATGTGCCAGCAATGGGCATGTGAGCATCAGAACTGGACCAGGGAACAATGGAAGAAGGTGGCCTGGTCTGATGAATCACGTTTTCTTTTACATCATGTGGATGGCCAGGTTCTTGTGCTTCGCTTACCTGGGGAACACCTGGCACCAAGATGCACTATGGGAAGAAGGCAAGCCGGTGGAAGCAGTGTGATACTTTGGGCAATGTTCTGCTGGGAAACCTTGGGTCCTGCCATCCATGTGGATGTTACTTTGACATGTACCACCTTCCTAAACATTGTTGCAGACCATGTACACCCTTTAATGGAAATGATATTCCCTGATGGCTGTGGCCTCTTTCAGTAGGATAATGGTCCCTGCCACAAAGCAAAAATTGTTCAGGAATGGTTTGAGGAGCACAGCAAGAAGTTTGAGGTGTTGACTTTGCCTCCCAATTCCCCAGATCTCAATCCATTTGAGCATCTGTGGGATGTACAAACAAGTCTGATCCATGGAGGCCCCACTTATGCTAATACTAAGAGACTCACAAACAGATGCAAAGTCTCAGTATGATTGCAGAACATGCAGGTAGTTAGGTTTATCAAGGATAAAATTTGCTTCAAGCTGGGCATAAAAACAGACAAATATACTGCATTAAGTGTGGAGGAAAACATCAGATATGCTTGTGGTTTTTGATACTCCCAAAAAAATTTGTAAATGCAATAAAAATGATTATGAAACAAATAATTTGAATATAGTAAATGTCTGCATGTTAAACATTTCTGATACAGTACCAGTCATAAGTTTGGTCATGCTTTCTGGTGTCTCTAATCTATTTGTAAAATGTAATGTTACCTTCCACCCACATCCACATGAGTTATCTGAAAAGACTGTTTACCATATCTTTGATGAGTTCTTCTCCAGACTTTCCAAGAAGCTGATAATGACATCTCTTCTGCTTTCAACATGTTGCTCCTAAACACAAAGAGGCGAGTTTCCTACTGAGTACAATATGTATCTACAGAGACAAACAGAAACAGCCCAGCTAATGGAAATGGAGGCCTGTAACAATGTCAACAACTGATAAACAAGTGACAACAGCTACAACTAACAACTGAACTTAACTTTGAACAACAGTATGAGGTCCAATAGGTCCACACCAAGTGTAAAGAGTGCTTTGCCCATTAAAGGGTGGACTACATCCCACACACACCTTCCCACAAATAAAATACCATCTGAAGTTCTATGTCTTAACTACCACAGAAAAAGTTTGTGGTATTAAAACCAAAAACCGAGTCAGAAAAAGTAGCAACATTCAGTGTGCAAAATGTGGTTATGTTTGCTAACATGATCACTAGGTAGGAGGCTAAACTTGGCAAATGCTAAAATTAAGTATTCAGTACAGGAACAATGACATTAACTAAAGCGTCAGCAGGACTGAACAAAGTTATTCAAGCATATAACCTACCTCCATGTTTCCACAGCCATGAATTTTCTCAGCAAGTGACCAAATGATCCTTTTTCAGTGTCTGCCTTCTTTGAAAGGAGCCTTAATGTCTCTGAAGAAAAAAGGTGGATACCCTGCTGACATCACACACTGAGCTTACAGTCCTGTCAGATTTACTCTTAACACTAAAATACATTTTACTTGTTTTTGTAGTTGTTAAAGTTGTAGCTGACAGTCAGTTCAGCAGCTAATATTTCTTAGTGTGATGACTTAAATTTACATATTTAAATGACAATACAAAATTCCAAACAAATGCCAAGTAACAGTAATAAATGTTATTTACCCAGTAAATAAAAGGTGACATTTTCAAGTCAAGGCATGAAAACTGTAATTTCTTGTAGAATTTCAAAACATAATCAAATTAATATTTACAAGGCCAAAAAAGTCAGCTTGAACACCTTTGTCATGTAACAGTATGTATCAGTTGCTGAAGCTGATAGAAATTCCATGTTTGGTGTATAAGAAAACTTGGTTACACATCAAGATCAGGTTGAAGAAATTGTCTTGTTATCAGTATGGGGACTACAAATCTTTAAAATGGAGCATTCCAAACTGTGTGAAAAATCTGGGTTCTGGCTTTTCAAATTGGCATTTACCACTTGCTTTAGAACTGTTAAAGTTCAGTTTTTATCACAATTTGAGTCTTCATTTCAGTTTCAGTAACACACTCCTGTCACCTTAGAAAGTCTTGACATATGCATTATTCTGACAAGCATGCAAAAGATCAGAAAGCTTCTCTGATAAACTGATAAAACAATGTATTTTGAGGGAGAAAAAACAGCTATATTCCCTTATTGCCCAGAAAAGTAGTATATTTGTACAACTAAGGTAACTAAACAATGAATTAGTCAGTTGAAAAGTTTTCACCTGCATTATTTCTTCCAACTAAGATAAATCATTGTATTAGTTTGTCTTCTCCAAAGCACTTTGTGACTCTTCTCTGTGAACAGCACACAACATAAATACAAACCCAATTCCAAAAAAGTTGGGACATTGTGTAAAATGTAAGTAAAAACAGAATGCAATAATTTGAAAAATCTCAAAAACCAATAATTTAATCACAATAGAAAATAGGAAAAAAAATCAAATATTTAAACTGAGAAAATGTATAATTTTAAGAAAAAACAAGGTGAATTTGATGGCAGCAGCTCATCTCAAAAAGGTTGGGACAAGGCCATGTTTACCAATATCTAGCATCCCCTCTTTTAACCACAGTCCGTAAACATCATGGAATTGAGTAGAGCAGTTTGCTGGACTTTTGGGAGATGAATGTTGTCCCATTCTTATTTCATAGAGAATCCAGTCCTGGGTCTTTGTCATATTTTTCGTTTCATGATGCATCAAGTTTTTTCAATTGGAGAAAAGTCTGGACTGTAGGCAGGCCAGTTCAGCACATAGACTCTTTGACTACAAAGCAATGATTTCCATTACAGAATCATGCCTGTTTTAAATGCATACTGCCTGAGAACCCGAAGATCATGGCCTTCCAATACTGATTTTAAGAGTTGTCCCTTGCGCAGAGATTTCTCCTGAATTTGCAGAATGTACTGTAAATAATGAGATATTCAAAGTATTCACAATTTTGGGTTATTACATGTTGCTTGCTTGATTGTAATAACATCAACAGAGCTACAAAAATAAAACAAAACGTATTAAATAACTAACTAAATAAAATAAAATAAAATAAAATAAAATAAAATAAAGTTAAATTAAAACATACTGTGGTTTCATACAGTAGCTTAGACATGTCACCTCACTTGCATCTGTGCTCAGTGTCAGTACATATATGGCTATATACCTACCATGTGGAGGAATAGTTTTCTTTGATGATTCAATTCAATTCAATTCAGTTTTATTTATATAGCACCAAATCACAACAAAAGTCGCCTCAATGCGCTTTATATTGTAAGGTAAAGACCCTACAATAATACAGAGAGAAGAGAAAACCCCAACAATCAGACGATCCCCTATGAGCAAGCACTTGGCAACAGTGGGAAGGAAAAACTCCCTTTTAACAGGAAGAACCAGGCTCGGGGAGGGGATGATCTCAACTCAAACTTACAGCAGGTTTGGAAAATATCCATAATACATGTAGTCAAATACAGAAGCAGTCACAGTACATGTTTACTGTTAAAACATACAGTATGTAGATGTAATTTTGTGCTCTATGCAGTGTCCAAATTATTCATTGCACATAAACATAAACGTGGTAACAGTAAATTAAATACACTTAAATAATTATGATCCAACTCATCCTGCAGATGGATAATATAACTGATAACAGTTTGTGATGATTATATTGTGCGAAAGGTTCTATGTTGTAGTGGTTTTCTAATGTTCTTGCAAGACAGTGCACTTTACGAAAACACAAATTTCTTTCCTTTTGATTAATCATCACTGACTTCATTTATACTTGTCTAAGTGGCTGACTTAGGACAGGGAGTTTTTTTCTTCTTTTTTTAAGTCATGGCATTGAAAGAGAGACAGAAACACCCAGTGACTCTCCCGACAAGGGTGACATCCATCTTCAACAAGAAATAGACAATTCAATTCAAGTTTATTGTATAGCACCAAATCACAACAACAGTTGTGTCAAGACACTTTATACTGTAAGGTAAAGATCTTACAGTATTCGAACGAAAACCCGAAGAATCAAATGACCCCCTTTAAGCAAGACTTTTGCGACAGGAAGAACCCTCTGGCAGAACCAGGCTCAGTGAGGGGCAGCCATCTGCCGTGACTGACTGGGAGGTAAGAGGAAGGACAAAAGAAGAAAGAGAAGAGAAAACAAAGGAAAAGAAAAAAATAAGAGGGATTAGGGAGACAGGACAAAACACAGACTAAGGGAGAGAGAAGACAAACATGTAATGGCATACTGCAGTGGTATATAAATATGTGGGGAGTGAAAAGAGGTGAGTGGAGAAGTGCTCAGTGCCTCACAGTGTTTCACATGATGTCCTGCAGCAGACTGAGCCTATAGCAGCATAACTAAGGAGTGCTTCAGAGTCACCTGGTCCAGCCTTAACTATAAGCTTTATCATAAAGAAACATTTTAAGTGAAATGTGACATGTTTTAAATCTTTATACAGTACTTTGTATATGTTGACAATACACACCACACATCATCAAGTTTTAAGGCTTTTTGTCAATTTTCGACCAGAAAATCATTAGGATGACCTTAGAAGACCTTGATGGATGTTATGCAAATTTTAAAGGATTGTTAACATGACCCCACTCTACACCCATACAATGTTTTATTAGAATTCATTCAAAACCTTTCAAGCTATTGTGTGTACAGACAGAATGATACGCACGCACACAAACACTACCAAAAACATAACATCCTCGGTGGCGGTAATTACAATAGTCCAGCCAAGAATTAATGAATGCACCAACTAGTTTTTCAGCATCACCCTGAGACAGGATGTTCCTCACAGTGTTACTGGAGAGTAAGGTAATGCCATCCAGAGAAAATATCTGGTTAGACATCATGTTTCTAACATTTTAGGGCCAAATATAATAGCCTCAGTTTTGTCTTATTTTATTTGTGTTGGCACATGACATTGAAGATGATGACATAGAAGGAAGCATTTCTTGATATTTTGTTAAAGCACTTTCAGAAAGTGTACTGAACCTATTTTTCCAGTCCTGTGTAATCCATTATTGTTAAATTAAGTGTTATTAAGAAATGATCAGATGAAAGAGGGTTTTCAGGGAATACTGTTAAATGTTCAGTTTCTATGCCATAAGTCAGAACAAGATCCAGAGTGTGATTAAAGTGATGGGTGGGCTCTTTTACATTTTGAGAGAAGCCAACTGAGTCTAATAATTAAATGCAGCGTTAAGACTGTCATTTTCAGCATCTACATCCATCCATCCATCCATTCTCTTCCGCTTATCCAATTTAGGGTCGCGGGAGGGCTGGAGCCTACCCCAGCTGCCATAGGGCAGCATCTACATGAATGTTAAAATCACCTACTCTATCTGATTTAGTGCTCAGTTCAGATAAAATAATTAAAGTCTGAGAGATCAGATAGAAACTCTAAATAAAGGCCAGTTGCTGGACGATAGTTAACTACAAATAAAACAGATTTTTGTGTTTTCCAGTTAGGGTGCACAAGGCTATGAGTCAGGCTTTCAAATTAATTATAACTCTGTCTAGGTCTTTGGTGTATTATTAGGCTAAAGTGAAAGATTTCTGCCACTGCTCCTTGACCTGTGCTTCAAGGATTCTGATAGTATGACTCAGGGCTGTTGATTTATTTAAACTAACATAATCATCCTGCTCCAACCAGGTTTCTGTAAGACAGAACAAATCAATATGTCGAGCAATTATTAAATCATATACTAACAGGGACTTAGAAGAGAGAGACCTAATGTTTAATTGTCCACATTAAATTGTTTTACTCTTTGGTACAGTTCAAACAGTTATATTTTTCTTTCTTTGTGATTTTTTTTATAATTAAAATATTTTTGTAATTAACATTTTGCTGGTATTTCATTTATTTTTAGGTCATCTGGGAGCAGACACAGTCTCTAGGGGTTTTGGGGGTTATGGCATTCTGTTGGAATAAATGATTAAAGTTTTCATTAAAATGAGTTGCTGAATTTGTGGGTCTGTGCCTATTGTAAGTGAACCCAGAGGACATCAGATACTGCTGTACTGGTCACCTGAGGGAATGGAGCTTGACCGGTGATTCTAGCGATTGGGCAGTACATGTGAGTGGCCAGAAAAAGGTGCAGCATTCAATTAGTGTAAACAGTAAGATATGTTTGCCGATATTTGTGATGAGCTCTATTAGGGTGTAGATCGTCACTCCGGTAAAGCCCTCTCTATTCCCAAAACAAGTTAAAACTATTTGTAAAGGTGACTTCATATTCCCTACAGACTGATGGCAGACAATTGTGCAAGCTCAGCAGGTGACTGAAATGACCCACCCTGTGTTCCAGTAGGAACTGGATCAAACTGTGGCAGTTCAGAAACTCCAGGACCCTAAACAGATGAAGAAATTCTTGTTTAAGCAATTCAGACTGCTGATATCAGATATCATTGGGATTTTGACAGCTAATTCCAAGCTCCCACTCAAGCACTCAACTCAAGGACCCAGAAAGTAGTATGTTTTCACCATCTTCATCCTGATATTATGGATGATGGAGTCTCCTATGTTCATGTGAAATGGGATGGAGTAAGAACCAAGATGGGATCAGATGCAATGTCATGGCCTGGCTATGGCTGGAGTGGAAGGCGGTGCACTTCCACTCCACTTCCACACTGCACAGAAGCTGAGATCATGGGGTTTCTTTGTGGCGTCGAGGTGACAACCAGTGGGAATGCAAACTTCCTTCAGTAGCCTGGTCAGCATACCATGCGCCTCACTAATCTGCAGCCTGCGCTTGTCTGGCCATGACACAGTAGAGTTGAGCTCTTCTCTGGTTGCAGTACGATTAACAGGCCCAGAAGTTACCTGAGAGTCCAGTACGGAATTATATTTGTGTCAAAAGTGGCGTGGGAGATAAAACATAATAACAAGTAAATAATTTGACAGTTTGGAGGGTAGGGTTAGGGTTAGGGTCAACTCTAACCTGGTGTTTTTTAATTAATTGGACAGTATCAGAGACTTTTACCTTACTCTGTTACATGTTTCTGCTCAATAACTTGTTGGGGCTTTCTCTGTATTATTGTTGGGTCTTTACCTTACAATATAAAGCGCCTTGAGGCGACTTTTGTTGTGATTTGGCGCTATATAAATAAAATTGAATTGAATTGAATAACATGTGCAAAGTAATATAAACACAAATAAAGCAGCAGCAACAACTTTGACGCTTACTTTAACTTATTCCTCATGGATGAAAAAACCATCACTTAGGGCTGATTGAGAGAAGAGACAAAAAAAACTGATCAGATACTTTAACAACTGATGGGGGATTATGTTAAGTCATTTGTGTTATACAAATAAAACTAACAGAGGGTAAAACTGTTATTTCATTGCAAATGCATTGATTCAAAGGTTAAATATATTATTATTAAATGAGTTTTCCAAACACAGAGCTTCTCCAAGCTGTTGTGGCTTGTCATTCTGCTGGACTGGCTTTGTGATGTGGCTTGGCTTGGGACATTAATCATTGAAGACTCCAGACTGTATGGCTCCCATTGTGTGTGTGTGTGAGAGAGAGAAAGAGAGGCAAGCAGAGGCTATGTCTTGTATGGTCTCAAGGGAAATCTGAGCAGTCATATCAACACCACCTTCCTTCTAACATTGTCTCTGAACATACACACAGGTGACAGTGACAGCCATCTGTGCTGTGGAAATCAGGTTTACGGGGTGTAATTTATATTTATTGTCTTCAAAATGCTGTGCTCATAACCATCTTGTGAAAACAGCAGGATTTTCTAGGTTACTTTTCCTTTTTATTGGCACTATTTTATTTGAAATACTATCATACCTTTTATTCACAAAAGTCACTATTAAAATCAAAATTATTCACACTAACTTGTGATAATTCAAGAAAATGTTCCTATTTTTATGTAGTAGAAAACCATGACAAAAGTCATCCTAGGGTACTTTGCACAGCAGGGTCAAGATCTTACAGTATTATGTAGAGAAACCCAACAATTCCTTCTTGAGCAAGCACTTAATAATAATAATCACTCCCTTTAAACACAACAAAACTTCTGACCGGGGAAGAAAAAGAAAAGATGAGCACTGTAAAACAAAAAATGAAAGTTAAGCAGGTTGGTGGGGCCAGTAAAAGCAGATTAGAAACATGCAGAGCCAGAGCATGGGTAATGAGAAAGAGAAGAGGTGAGGAACTCAGTGCATCATGGGAGGTCCTCCAAGCACCCAGAGTCTATAGCAGCAAAACTAGGGGATGGTTCCAGGTCACCTGATCTATAATAATGAAAATAATCCTAAATGTAACAGGGAGCCTGAAGTAATATAGGAAAACTTAGTTTATAACCATGCCACAATCTAGGACTAAACTGGAGAAGAACTTCCTGAAAAAAAAGATGTAGATTGGCAAAATGTTTGCATGGCTCTTATGAACCTTGTAATAGCTTTGATAGATGAATGGGATCTTTAAAAGCTTTAATTTATTGTTGTATTAAATTCTCGGATAATGAAAAACAGCATTTAATCAGCCCCAAGGAGCTCTATCTGTAGTGAACAATTCCTGAGTACCACAGCAAATTCCAGAAACGTGATTCAGTTAATCTGGAAGCACTGTTTTCAGTGGGAGAAATGTTTCACCACTCATCCAACTGACTTCTTCAGTCTCAGCTGGTATCAAGTTTTCCCAACCTTATAAAGAGTACAGTTACATAACTTTTCCCCCTAAATGGCTTTCTGTATATTGTTTACGTGATCGAAATAAGTTGAAAACAAACAAATTGAAAACAAACAAACAATCAGAACTAGCACCACTGCATAACAATGAGCCACATAACAGTCAACAGTCATCAGTTTCATGATCGTTAAAATACAAATTGTCATACTATTCACAGAGAATTGGGGAATGACTGCAATCACAGCATTGTAAAAAGGTAAAAATTAGTGCTGGGCAATGATAAAAAATTTTAATCGCGATTAATTGCATGATTTTTCTGCGATTAATCGCATTGTTTTGTTATGTTAGGTCGTGGCGTCAGGGGAGGCCAGCCAGCACACCAGACTGGCATGAATCAATCAGGCCTCCCCTACGTGATGAGGACGCCGAGTCCGGACGAGGAGACGGAGAGTGGAAAGTGGCAGCTGGCGAGCCGCGCAGCAGCTGACGAGTCGCAGGGGCTGAGCCGAAGATCCGGCGGTTGGAAGGCGGTGAGAGCTGGGCTGGAGACCCGGGAGCTGGGAGAGCTGCGGGAGCCAAGCTGGTAGCCGCGGCGGCTGAGGAGCTGCAGGAGCGGGCTGGAGACGCGGCAGAAAAGCCACGCCAACTGTAACAGCGCTAAGGGCCAATAAACTTCACTCGTGCCGGCAAACCTGCCTGTCCTGGGTGTTTGTTGCAGTAACCAAATCAAATAGAAAACCAAAGCCATTTGCCACTGACAGGGCATTAACGTTTTATCTAGTTTGTTATAGAAAAACAAGTTAGCCTCAGAGTCCAGAGCCACGATCATAACATTATAACAGGCAACTTCTGAGCAACAGCAAGTTAACATTTATAAATCAGTTTTCTTTGTTTTGTTACTGAACAGGTACCAGCAGAAACATTTTTCTTTTATCAGGGAGCAGCATAAACAGTCTATGTTCAGTAGCAATTGCCCCTGTTAGAGTGAGGTGAAGTGGTCGAGCGCAAAAAAAAAAAAAGTACACAGCTGTGATTTACTGTGCAGGGGCCGTCTAGAAGAGATTTAAAATGAAAATG
>VUQS01043478.1:0-10325 GCA_015108495.1 Heterochromis multidens
ACAAACTCAGTAAGAAAATATAAATATAAAGAGTCAGTACTGAAAAATTAAACATAAATTTTGACTTAAGCAGCCAAATGTCCTCATTTGGTTTCAGCACATAAATATTAGTCTTTGCTTTTTATTAATTTATATTTTAATCCTGTTTCTGTTATTTGAGGACATCAGCTGTTATCAACAAACATGTCAGACAGGACTGAGAACATCTTCAGTTAATACTGCGTTAAATCCAACGTTCATGAGGTTGTTTATTTTAGAGTTCCTGTCCTTACAGATGTGCAGAGACACAAACATATTTAATAACCAGCTGTGCACAGGCGCTGAAGAAGAGTCCAGCCTGTTGCTCTTACAGTATAATCCTCATAATAAACGTACAGTAACGGTAACGTTAGTTAGTGACAGCAGCCCGGTGACTTTTCTCTGTTTCTCATCTTCAGCTGCTGCAGGTCTGAACATCCTTCAGTTCAGTTCAGTCAGAGCAGCAGAGACAATGTCTGAACTACAGCACTGACTTTAATGAACATCCAGGCTCCACACAGAGATTTCTTTAGTCAGGATTAGCTCACAAACACACATTTAACTTACCGAAAAAGTCCCATGATGCCTCAGGTCCTTCTGTCGGTGAGTCCAGTTTACTGCAGAACTCCTCACAGTCAGTCCTGGTTTTGGAAAGTAAAGCTGGACCTGCTCTCAGTGTCTCTGCTCTATCTGTGATTCCTGAACAGAGATACGCAAGCTTCTCTGTGACTGCAGCTGCCAATCAAAGCTGTCATCATGACGCTGCACCTCAATTTAACGTCATCAAGTTAGTAATTAACATTAAAACGCCTTGAACACAAATCAGCGTGATGAGAACTACTAATAATTTACCAGAGGAGAACTTTTTAGTTTTAGTTTGACCATCAGTCCCATCCACTAACATGGAGGGGGCGGGGTTTATGACCTATACTGCAGCCAGACACCAGGGGGCTTCATTTCTGGGGAGCTGTCAGGTCGTCCATGTTTTCTACAGTCATGGGTCCAAACAGTGAAAACAAAGTTGCAGTACTGCAACCCTTAAATCGACCTAAAGTCTCCACCAGCGCCCCCTACGTCTCAGTCTGAGACATAACACAGTTCAGCATTTAATAAAAGACAGAAGTAGCCAACATGATCCCACCTGCTCCTCATCTTGAAGCCTTAGACTTCGTACTTTACCTAAGGTATCAGCTAATGCTAGCTCGCTTGGTTATGAGCCACATTCGTAATAATGCAAACTTTAAACCTTAATACAATTTAACCACGTGAGTTATGAAAATGCTGTGAACATGTTTATTTCTGCTGTAAAGTTGGATATATTAACATGGGGGGATCTTTCACACAGGAAGCAGCATAACCTTTATGACACACAGTCGGCCGACCAATAGAAATTCAGATTGACAGAGCAGGTGCAAAAAATGACGCAGTACAAGCAGAGCGCAGCCGCAAGCTCAACACAAACTTTGGGCCTGTCGCTCAACCTAGCAGTCAGCTCAGGACACGCCCCTTCCTGTGTGAACGGCCTTCAGAGGTTGATGGGGCTGTTCGCAGGAACACAAGCATCCATTAAGCAGCTTAAGACAAGTTCAGACTTTCCAGGATGAATTTCAAACACGGGAAATTATTCACAACATTTCAATATAATGATTATCATTATTATTATTAATTATACTAACTGCACCAACCTCTTATCAAAATGTACTTTCACTCAAATTTTATGATTGAATGAGGTTCAAACTACTTGTAAAATAAAAAAAGAAACGAGGACCTGGATTTGATCCCTGAAGAACTCCAAACCACATTTGAATCTTTAAAACTGTTATCATATATACATACAGTACATATAATTATTGATCCTCTATTCTAACTGAATCACTGTGATAATTTTGCTCTCATCTTTACTGTTTCAAGCTCACAGAGACTTTCTCTTTAAATAAATGAGATTTCTTCATATTTAACTCTGTGGGTTGTTTCAAGGACACTGAATCTGTAACTTTTCCAGTTTTCCAGTTAAAATCTCAGTTCCTAGTAGAATCTATACTCAACACACATCAGCTGACCAGTTTAGAGTGGCTTAAAAATAAATGGGAAACTGATTTGGGAGAACCCATCCCAGACCCAATCTGGCTAAAAGTCATAAGGAGGACATACACCTCCTCGGTGTGCCCCACACATTCTGTAGTACAGTTTAAAGCTGTACACTGTCTTCATTGGTTGAAAGAAAAGTTATCAAAAATCCAGATAGACTTGGATCGTACATGTGACCGATGCAGAGGGGCTCCACACTCGTGCATATGTTTGGGTTATATCCAAAGCTACGTAGATTTTGGAATTCCATTTTGAGACTTTTTTAAAAATATGTGGACAAACAGTACATCCATCTCCATAGATTTCACTGATCGGGGTGGTCCCGTTAGATATCTGTCTTAGTGAGTGTGATATGAACATGATTGCCTTCTCTTCTCTGCTGGCCAGAAGGCTTATCCTTTCTAGATGGAAGTATTCCCCCCAACATTCAGCCAGTGAATTAGAGGAGTTATGTGTCATATTCATCTAGAAAAGATCAGATACACCATTAGAGAATCTGTTGGGAAATTCTATGCTACCTTCAACCATTACTTTTTATGAAAGCATGGCAGCCGTCGTTATTAACACATAACTGTAATGTTATTGGTGTACTTGATGTATGTGACAAAATGACCATTTATTTTTATATATTTCTGAGAAAACATGTCAGTGATGTCTATGTTTATATCCTTGGTCTGGTATTCTAAGGGTAGGGTGGAGGAGGTTTGAGATGTGTTTATATAGCCTGTATTGTATTTTGTTATAATATAATAAAAAGACCTTTTAAAAAAAAAAAACTCTGTTTCTCAGTTTGTTTAATGTGGGTGATGGTTTCTGCTGCCACCTGCTGGTCTTCTGCAGTAACATCATGCTTTCTGAGGACGAGCACTCACACAGACTGTCCTCAGATCACATTAAACAGTGATTCTGTCATAATCTTCAATCTGTTTCCCCTGAAACATGAAACACACTGATCAGCCTTCAAACATTTAAACAACAGCAGCAAACATGATCAGAAATCAGCTCCAAACAACTTTTTCTTTTTAAACTTTGCTCCTGTTTATTTAATCCTTCATTACTGGACCCTTCCTTTCTACTTTTGTCTTTCATGTTTGATAAAATTGAATACATTTAATTTTTATGTGAAGTAGTTTGTAACCCGAGTATCTAATATTGGGCCTCTCAGTTCATCCTCCATCTGAAACAAGCTGTTTTCACTCCTCCCCCTTTAGGACAACTTTTGTTCGGGTTGGCTGCACCTCACAATTGGAAGGTTTGAACAGCAGGTGGGCGGGACCTCTGTCTGAAATTACCATATAAGAATATACCCTCTGCATGACATAGCAAGAATGTAAGAATGCAGTCCCAAAAAGCTGAATCTGTTCATCTGGACGTAGCGTTTTCAGTGGGAGAAACGTTTCGTCACCTCTGGTAACTTCTTCAGTCTGAAGAAAACGAAACGTTTCTCCCACTGAAAACGCTACGTCCAGATGAACAGATTCAGCTTTTTGGGATTCTTTTACCTGGATTATTGAGCATGCATCAAGAGGTAAGAAAGCAGTGTTTAGAGCAGCCTGCAGCCTCAGCTTACTGCACATACAGTTTAATCTGAACATCCACCTCAGGAACTGGAGATATGTGACAGAAATAGGACCAACTTTAAATATTAAATACAGAATATCACTTTATGCTAATGATGTGATGTTTTATATTCGAGAGTCAGATACCTGCATTTCTCAGGTGCATAAAGCATCAGGTGATTTTAGTTTATAAATCAGCAGATTGATGAATATCAGTCCACAAACAAATTACATCCATCTGTGCCATATTTCATGATTAAAGTTCTTTAAAGAAGTTAAGGTCTGTGTCGCATCAACACAGGAAATAGCTGACAGAAAACAGGAAAAGCACAGCAGATCCTCCTTCATCGTGTACATGAGATGAGCAGCAGCGAGTTCACAAATAATCTTTTATTATGCCTGCACAGTGTTGCCATACAGAAGGTTAACATATCAAACACTTAAACTTTGCTTCACTCATACATATAAAATCACTATAAAATGTCACTCTGTAATATCTCTGCTGCTATTTTCCCAACATTCACAAAATAAACTCCACTGCATTTGGTACGTGGTAAAAAAAAAAAAAATCCATCATCGCCTGCTCCTCTCAACAATAAGACCATTTTCTGTCAAAGAAAATCAAAGGAGAGAAAAATGCTGCAGAATAAATAAAAACAGAAGAGTTTGTTAACGTCACCGCACAGCTCATCCCGATCCTCCCACATCTCTCACCTGAGCCAACGCCACGTGAATGATCCGGCACAAACCCTGACGTACAAAGACCTGCCGAGCCTGATTCAAGATTGTCTCTCACTCACCTGAACCTGAATCAGGAGGCAGGTGAGACTTAACCTGCTGAGGTTCACTAAACACCTAGTTTTACACAGACTCCAGTCCAGAGGAGATTTATTCCAATCATGTGACACTAATATCTTTGAAAGACGTTGAACTCACCCAGGAGAAAACATGAATGCTTTTATTCCTGAGGGACATGGGATTTGTGGTTATCGAGTTAACTTCAGGTTTAATTCTATCTTTCCAGGTTTATGAAGGTGGTACATCGCCATGGTAACTGGTGCTGCAAACCTAAGCTGCTCCAGAGCAGGTTAGGTTACAGGTAAGAGATCACCGCCTACCGACCAATCAGATCTCTGGAAGATAGTCACCCCTACTGGAGTGCAGACAGTCTGAGGTCAGAGGGTCTGAGGTCTTAGTTTTATCTGATAAGCATCAATAAGAAATAGCAATTCTTAGAGAAACTTTACTCCTGATTTTTCCTGTTTACCTTTAACACATTTCATTGTTCTGTGAGCACTGATTTCTTTTTTTAGCCTTTATTATGACAGCTTGGAGAGAGAGAGGACACACAGTAACAGCCCCAGGGAAAGATCTGAACCTTCATTTTGGTCATAGCAGATGGCTACTCCCTGAGCCTGGTTCTGCCGGAGGTTTCTTCCTGTTAAAAGGGAGTTTTTCCTTCCCACTGTCGCCAAGTGCTTGCTCATGGGGGGGGGGGGTCATCTGATTGTTGGGGTTTTCTCTGTATTATTGTAGGGTCTTTACTTTACAGTATAAAGCGCCTTGGGGCGACTGTTGTTGTGATTTGGTGCGATATAATTAAAATTGAATTGAACTGCACTGAATTGAACCCGGACCTCTGCAATAGCCTCACAGTCCGGTGAGCTAAACCAGCACCCCTAAACATTAATATCTGATCCTGAAACAGGACACCTGTTGTACTTCTGGACCTTAAATCTGTTTTCATAGATGGAAATAATAACAAATGAAGGAACTTTGAAGATTTTTTCCCACTGGAGATAAAACTGTTCCTGTTCGAGGTGAACTTGTCTGAACTGTTTGGTTTGTGGCAGGAAAAGAGCAACTTGCAGGTTAAATTTTTCACTAAATATGAGACTGTTTAAAGATTAAATGCACACACTTTGCACACCACGAGGTGTAAAAGTTCAGAGAACTGGACAAAAAGAAATGTGTCCAGTCTCCCCTTTTGAAGTGGTCTTCTCAGGCACCTGTGGACCTCTGAGCGCTGCATATCTTCACAAATACTAAGAAAAACTGTCATCAAGGAAATAAACTAATCCAGATAAAGTAGATCACCGTATAAATCCAATCTTAATGTTTGGATCCTGCTAGTTTCTCTTTAACTGCTGTGAACCAGATGTTTACACCTGCAAAGATATCCACATGTTGGCAGAAAACAAATCTTCTCAAAGAAAGGATCTTATACCTTGTATGAAAGCAGGTCAAACTTTGAGGCACGTGGGCTGCTGTCAGACCATTTTTTAGATTCTGTTTTCTTGAAGTTGAATGCGATGATTTTTAAAAGAGCGACTGACAAAAGAAAAGCCTCAAGGAACACCCTGTGATAACTGAAGCTGTGCTCTGATGCTCGTATTTAGCAGAAAACAGAAGAAACAGGCCCGAAAACCGCCCCCACAACAGGAAACAAAAAGTCTTCAGATCATCATGGAGGATGAAGAGGCTGCAGAGGAGGAAGAGTTCAATTTTAAGGGACGGTGACGTGGAACGGACTGCCAGGGACGTTCTCGTCCCCCCACTTCACAATGAGGATGTAGCTGCCCTGCTCTTTAACGGTGTACGTGACGTTGTACATCCTGTTGCCCATGTGTTTGACATACACCTCCTCGCAGGGCGTCTTCGGCCCATGGACGCCAACCATCAACATGTTGGTGCCTGCAAGGAAAAACAAAAAAACCAAAACAAACATCCATGAGCGATGAAAAAAAATCTCAGTTTTTACTTTCAGGAAGGAGAGGAGGAATGAAGTGGTCACCTGCTTTGCTGCAGTCGACTGTGAAGGTGTTCTTCTGACCGATGAAAGCTTTCGAAAGGCCGGCGCCTCTGGAGATGACTTTACTGGCATCTGAGGAGAATTTAGGCAAAGAGGCGAAGGGCCCGCCCATCGCTGATGACTTGCTGACGGTTTCCACGAGAACAGACGACGTCTCATGCAAACTGTGGCCGCCTGACAGACGAGGTCCTGGAAGAAGAAGAGTTAGAGTCAACTTTCTCCAAGAGCACGTGGACATCCCTTCATTTTATAGTATGACCTGATATGGGCATGATGGTGTATTTCCTACATCACAGTTTGGTTGTTATTCAGGACCGCCATCACAGGGCCGCCACAAACCTATCAGCTCATTTTTCACGAGCTGATAGGTCTGCAGCTCATGAAACAGTAAATGAAAATAAAGTATGATACTGAGAGAAGTTTACGTCTTTCTGCTAATCTTAACGTGGTCAATGTTTCGAAAACATTTCTGTTTTCTAAACCTTACCATGTAGTTAGGTGCCTTAATCTAACCAAACAGTGACAGCTGCAAAGGTCACGAATTGAAGTCAGTTTTAAGTTTTCAGGTCATGAAACAGGATTCACATCATCAGGATCACCAGTTATGTAGAGCTGGGTGTCGTCTGCATAACTGTGAACAGAAGTATTATATTTCATTAAAATAATATGCCAGCTAAAGCTGAGAATAGTCCTGTGGTTGATTCTTTATTCTACACTCCACCCACGGCTGGATGAGTCATGTTGGCCTTTTGAATACTGAAGCACAAAGTGCATAAAAACCAGTCTGAATACTGTCAGGTTCAAACAGGAAGCTTTATTAAGCTCTGCATGTGCCTTTCATCTCTGAAGGGATCAGAGGAAAGTGATGAATCATGCTTCATTTTCAGGAATCACTCCCCGCCTGAAGGCAGCAGTTTATAAGACAACAGTGAGTCATCGTCACCCTCATTTCCAAGGAAACCCCAGGAAACTCTGTACCTGTGAACATCGGGACAATCCATGGACTGACCTCAGTAAAAGGTTAGTGGTCACTGACTCACCTGACACTTTGGCCTTGAAGGGGCTGCCTACGATGTGATGGGGTCCTCCGTACTTTATGGAGATCAGGTAGCTTCCAGGAGCCATAGGTGTGTAAGACACCTTGTAGCCCTCAGGACACTCCTGACAGTCCATCTTAACCTTTGATGGCCCGTCGATGGTCACGGACAGCGCCCCTGAGCCGGCATTACACGTGTTGACAATAAACTCTGATGCCACGCCTGAACAAAGAGTCAGAACGCTCATTAAAACCCACCTTCATTGCTTCACCTTCAAATGGCTTTAAAATTAAAGGCTTTGTTTTTTGTGTATACCCGTGGTTCCTCCCTCCAGCCCCAGCCCGAAGGCAGACACCATTCCTGGATCTCCGACCTGACCCGGTTCTCCCACTCGGATCTTGAAGGGACTGCCGGGGACGTGGCTGCCGTTAAAACGAACATCTATAGAATGAACACCATTCTCCTTTGGGATGAACCTGATAGCATGCTGATCTGTAGAAACAGGGAGTCACTGATTTACGATCAGTTCTATCACCACCGTAAATTCAGACTTTGAGGAGGCGCACCCATAGTTTCTTACACGAATGGCTCAATAATCTTGTATTTAATATGATCCTCTGCAAAGATTTAAACTGCTAAACACTGTGAAAAATAAATAGCTATGTAGTAAATAACAGTATTGTATTTATGGTGAATAAGTGGTGTGAACCTGAAAAACTAGAAGGTAGTGGGCCCAGACTTGAACCTATAGTGGTGGATCCATGTTTGGTTTTTATGGTACTCAAAAGTCCTAAAGACCATTTCACTAACAGCTTTAACGGGGTCTTACCGCTGTCCAGCTCAGTGATGTAACACTCCTCGGTGGCTCCTGATGGTGTGTGGATCTTAGCATCAATCAGCCCTCTGGCTCCATTCAGCTGCACTGCAAAGGAGGCCTCCTGAGCCACCTTCAGACCCATCTCCTGATAAAGAAAAGGGATACATCTATCAGAAATGTCAGCGGTTTGGACAACAAGCAGTTCTCAGTCATTTTAAATGAACCGAACAAGCGTCCTCTGTACTGCAGATACTTTGATCTCCTTTAAGTCTTTTTACAAGGTTTTTTTGGCATTCTGATTAATAAACTTTGTATTGTCTGCTTTTACATCTCTGTATATGTTTTAAAGTTTATATTTTATTTGTTGTTAATGTGCATCAAAACTATTTTATAGTCTTTTAAGTTTTTAAAATTAAAATTTGTCAGTTTTGGTTTTTTTCCATCTCTCTTTTGTGAGATCCTTCATAGCTTCATTTGCTTTTCTGTTAATCTTACCAGCATAATTTGTTTTTTTAATCCATAACTTAATGTACTGTACTTTTGTGTTTTTTCCTACTTGTACACAAGTTTTTTTACTTTAGAGATTGTTTTATTTTGTCTTCTGGACAGTGAAATTTAAAATATTTGAGAATATGATTTTTCTCATTTTACACATGCATACAGCACAATACATGAAAATTATACCTCCTATAAAGGAGGCAAACCAGTTTGTTTGAAAATGTAAAGTATATCAGCTCTTTGATGTTTTTATGTAAGCTGCTCTTCCTATGAACACAGTTTGTTATACCTCAGGAGTAAATGTGTGCATACAAAGAAAGAGGAGAGCGGTTAAATATGCAGAGATAAATATACACACCTATGAATACAGAAATACAATCCTCAGCACAGCTAAAAATAAATCTATTCACAGAAAATCTAAATGTCAGAGGGTTTCATATCTGTGAGCTCAGCTGGTAGATTTAGAGGTTTCCTCACCTGCAGGCTGGTGATGGTGAGGCGGTGAGCGTCGTCTGACAGGGAGGCGATGGGGACCGTGAAGGGGGAGTCTGGGATGTGTTCATCATTGAATTTAATGGAGACCTCATAATCACCTGAATGAAAGAAAAATTATTGTTGAACAGAAGTCCTTGTGTAGCTCAGTGGTGTTCCTCAGGGATCCACACATTCTCAGCTTCATGCTGGTCTATCATTAGAACTGTCACCTCACACCAAGAGGTCCAAAATTCAGAACTAACCATCGGTGGGGTTAAGCAGTTAAGAATATGGATGGATGGATGGATTTACAGGTTCTCCTTTAACACTGTAACTGCCATGGAAAATGCTGCGTGGCAAGCTGGAAGAGGACCCCAATGCAGGACTCGGCAAACAGAAGTAGAACTTAAAACACAGCTTTATTGCTGGCAACAGACTGAGTTAACAAAATAATAAAGCAGGGCAGGAACAGACTGACTGACTGAGAGGCTAAGACTGGGGGAAAACACACAGACGGACGAATACACAGCATAAGGGGAGGACGCGATGAAGAGCAGAGGGAGAGGCAGACAATATATACACAGGAGGAGATAATATGAAGGTAAATATGTTGTAAAATGTGAGAATGTGGAAGTCAGCCAATCAGAAAGCAGAAGACCAAGAGCTCTCATTCCCCGCTGTCCTCTGTCCACCATGCTGGATTCACAACCACAGAGGACCCGGAGCCACGTAAGTTTCCTTCAAAGCTTTGTTTGAGTACATTAGCACTGAAATTAATAAGGAAATCAACACAGACAGAGAAACCCCCCCATTCCTAGAGCCTGTGTGTATCAAAAATAGTGATACAATTTTTAATAATATACTTTATAGCGTTTGATACTGTTGATCATCATATTCTATTACAGAGATTAGAGCATGTTGTAGGTATTAAAGGTACCGTGCTGCAGTGGTTTGAATCATATCTATCTAATAGACTCCAATTTGTTCATGTAAATGGGGAGTCTTCTTCACACACTAATAGT
>VUQS01043479.1:0-19792 GCA_015108495.1 Heterochromis multidens
CATTACCACCACAGATTTTGGGTGAACTCAGCTTTACAAAAAATGTGGTTAATCACAGTTAATTGATGCTTTAACAAGAGGGGACAGTTACTTTTTCACACAGGGCAGGTAGGTTTGGACAACTTTGTTCCCTTAATAAATGAAATCATCATTTTAAAACTACATTTTGTATTTACTCAGGTTATCTTTGTCTAATATTAAAATTTGTTAGATGATATGAAACGTGTGACAAATATGCAAAAAACTAAGAAATACTTTTTCACACCACTGTGAAGTATATATATATATATATTGTGTGTGTGTGTGTGTGTGTGTGTGTGTGTGTGTGTGTGTGTGTGTGTGTATATATATAAAATGAGTAAAACATGTCTAGTAAATTCATAGCTGAACAGATATTTTCAAACAGCTTCTGTTAAATAGTCTTAGTTGCCTGTATTTTGCATTTTTCCAATTTTCCACTATTCCATCTCCAGAGTGAATTAAAAACAGCACATGCACTAAAAGCAGAGAGCTTGACTGTCGGTGTAACACTTTAACATACATGACTAGACATATCCATATCTAAATTAAGATCTTGTGATCAAACCTTTGAAACTGGAGGATGGAGAGAAACTTGGACAAATTCCAGATAAGAATGAACAGAATAAGTCATAGATTAAATCCTATTTAATACCAAAGATGTTGAGATAATACAAAAAAAGCCTGGGATGGAATTTAAAATGTGTTCCTTCTGTGAGCTTCGCAAGAGGGATTTATTTTCCATCAGAATGACAAAACCGCATGAATGAATCTTAATTTATTGAATTTACTTTCAGTGTGAATTTAAATGGACGATATGAGCATGTTTCAGATAGCTGCCCAACGTTGGGCTATTTGACATGTGTAACTTTGTTCTACCTCAGATCTTTTGTTCATTTTTTCCTGAACTTTTCTCTTTTCATTTTCACTGCATTAATATGTTTTCATATTTTCTGTCTAGTTGATTAATTTGACAGGAAAGTAGAAAAACTGAAACTACATTCCTGGGAGTCAGTTAGGTTTCCCTCTGTATAGTCACACATTTAAAGAGTCCATTTCCAGACACAACATTTTCACAACTCCACCGGATATTAACATCAATGTTCAGCCTGACAGAGGGTCCATGCTGACCCTGATGACCTCTGATCCCCAGGGGATGTGGAAATATTTACTGACCTCAAGTTGCTACATGTGATGCAGGTACACCAGTAAAAGCTGCAAGAATGTGCACTTGCACACCTTCCTCCCAGCACTGGAGCACTTCTGGTGAATGCTGAATTTAGTTACTGGGAAGCCTTTTTGGAGAAGAGATGTGACTGAGAGGAGGAGAGAGGGAGAGATGGATGAAGCCAGGAGGAAAATAGAAAGTGACGGCAGCTCTCTCTCTTTATCTTCTGCCCTTAAGTGCTAAGGTAGATTAACCAGTCCAGCTGGACTACCTACAGTTCAGATCAGGTTCAGACTGACAGAGCTTCACATGGAGTCCATGTTCTCCAGTGTTACCTGACTAGCACTGACAGAAGGACAGATGGAGGTTTGCAGCAGTCAGAGAAAGAAAGTAATCAAAGGTGCCACCTACATGTTCTCAGTACCATTACCAGGAGGGCACTGTTGGAATAAGGACAATTATTTAAGAAGTGAAAAATTTTTTACAATTTTAAATTATAGAAGATATTTTCAAAAGGACTCTTAGCCGAGTGTTCTCCTAAGGTGGGCGGATGCTGTGTGTGTATGTGTGAATTTAATATAAAAGACATGTTGTATCATAAGAGGAACACATAAAATTCAATTAAATGCGATGATACGGTAATTCTTTTTATAGAATCAATTTTAGTGCATAATCTCCAGCATTAGTCATGATATCAGCTTCATTAATGCTATTTAAGCACTGATGATTAAATGTTGCGGACAAGCCACAAAATCAAGCATCTGATCTCAGTACCGGCACTTTTACACTTCTAAACAAGCCCACCTCGACCCCAGCTCCTCTTTTTCATGCTCTATCTCACCCAATCCCAGTTTTCACTGATGCCTGCTCAGTTCTTTCCTGGGTTCTTGCTGCTAGATGGGGAACATCTTCAGCTTTCTATGTACACACAAGGAAGGGTGGGGATGTCCTAGAACAGTCATAGCACCAAAAATAAATGACTGCAGATGGAAATGAGTCTTCTTTTGACTGTAGTGGTACTTATTGAAGTGTATTTGTTGGACAAAAGGAGTCTGCAAAGCACAGTTTTGGTTTGATGACAAAAATAGGAGCTACTTTTTGTTCTAAAAAGCTTTATAACCTAATTTTAGATCAAAACAGTTTTAAAGTTGAGTCTAATACTCCTTATGTTAAAGTTTAGAGCTGTAGAGCAGGTGTTTTGATATTCCACCAAAGAAGTGTTAACCTTGAGGAGTTCTCCCATTATGACGTTAAGGGCTCTTGGTGTTTTAAATCTTAATCTTTAGTACTTAAAGTTGGACCAATTGTGCTCATTCCCAGCTCCATGTTCCAAGAAACAGGTTTAGCTAAAAACTCTTGAGTTGGATAACCTTTGGAAAATGAGTTAACTTAAACTCTGAGTCAGTTAGGTAACAGACTCTGAACTTCACCTGCTCGCTGGCAGGTTTTCTTCACCAAACTCTGAGTTTCTCTCTGACTCCTCCCCTCCTGCTGCATCTGAACCAGCTGACTGACACTCTGATTCATTTCTTTATTTATAAAGTCGCTGTCAAAGCTCAGAGCGGAGCAAATTAATATAAGGACGGAGACAATGATTTATTATCAGCTCTAAAATCTGTAGTCTCCATCTTTCTAACTCTGTGACTCTGTGGACAGTAATGCAGCTGTCAGACTGGAAACTTTTACTGTCAGAATCACTGTTTAAATCAGAATTATCTGTGTAAAGCTTTCGACACAGAACACACTGATCAGTAATGAATCGTTTGTTGTGTTGTAATCGGTCACACTGACGGGAAAATGTCAGTTGGATCTTGGAGATGATGTGAATATTTGAAGTGACTTTTAAAAGGAGGTGCAGATGAATGTTAAAATTTGTTCAGATTTAGATTCAGTCATTAAATGCTGCCAGCATTTTGAAAGGTTCATTGTCTGAAATTCAGTCTGAACTTCAACATATTTTCCACAGAAAATCACAGGAATCAGATAAATCGGAACCGGATCCACCCGAAGGTATCATAGGCTCTGTAACAGATCAGCAAACCGTTTCGGGGTCAGAGTCCACTTGCATGCAGGACAGATGGATAAGGATCACAGACTGAATCGAGCTCGGATTCAGTTCGGCTCTGGTCATTTCCCAGTTCATCCCATCCAGATTAATTTTGGATCCGTTCATAGTTGTTACAGTCTGTTCTTTTTCTAAACCAAGAAAGCAGACTCGGACAACAGGAATCAGGTGCACAGTATTTATTTACAACAAGTGATGTGTGATGGGGGAAACTGGGCAGGCAAGAGTGAAGCATAACGCTGGGGCTCTGAGGGAGTCTGCAGAAAGGGAGATAGTAAGAAAAAGCCAGTTACCCCCATGGCAATAGTACGATCAGGCAGAGATCCATCACCACACCAGCTCCTAAATACACATCCTGTTGATGGAAAACAACCTGTAGGTGTAAAGGGGTGAGCCCCGGGGAACTGACCCAACCAAGGGTAGAACCAGGAATGGAAACCTCCCAGAGCCACCTAAGGAGAAAAGGAGACCACCAGCCAGCCTGTCCCCAAACCATGACAAAAGTGGCTTATTTTGTCCCGACAAGACCTATATTCTCTATTTAAAATGTTTCATCCTCTCAAAACTATACTGAAATATTTAAAAATCTATAAAAACTGAGGAATTTCTTATAACATGTTTGCTTTTACTGATAAAACTTAACATTCATTTAAGACTTGGAAAGCTGCCCTGCATATTTTCACTTACATGTGAAACAGTTACTCTTAGCTTTATAGCCAGAACTGTTAATACTATCATCTGTCAGTGAAGCAGATATTAGATGAAATTTGAAATGGTGAAACTGGGGAACATTAGAGTAAATCGCATTAAGCATTTTTATCCAGCAATGGCAGAAATAATGAAATCCTCTAGAAGAAAAAAAAGTAAAGTTGTTATATCCCATCAGTAAATTACATTTTTAATAATTATTGAAAAAAATGAAATGTCAAACTGTAGCAAAAACAGTCAAATAAACTGACTTGAGGATGGATCTGGATTCTGTTGCTCTTTGGATAGCTAATATCACAGGTCTGTCAGTAAACTGTCTGATCTGTTTCTCCAGATTTTGATCTTCAGTTTCTGTCTCCTGCATTTTGTCCCTGTCAGGTTACAGCTGAATAATTAGATTAAAAAATCAAATATAAAATTAGGACTCCAGACTTCATCTAATAAAAATTGATGACCATAGACAGTATTAACAAATTATATATCAAACTTTTATTCTGTGTCTGATGACAGAGCGGCCTGAGCTGATTAAAATGAATCTTTTCTTCGCTCCCATTTTTTAAGATAAACATCTTGGTCCACACTGACATGCATTCGTATTCCTCGGTCCACTGGAATAAAATGGAGACTGCTCTGTATTTACTCGTTGCCATGGTGAATTGTGGTATTGGATCTCCACTGATGATGGCTTTCTTTCTATACTCACGCACGTGCTTAACTCGGGGTGAACATACTCAGAGCTGATTGAACTAACTCTGATCAGCTGTTTTGGAACTGAAAACTCAGAGTTTATTTTTAAACTCTGAGTTTGTTGAACCTGCTTCCTGGAACAGGGCTCCGGAGTGTTAAGTCTGCACCGGGTCTTGTATTTTGAAAAGTGGCTGGATTCTGTCTGACTTCCTGATCTGCTCAGTTGCTCTGTACAACTTACAGCTTCTGTCAGAAACTGATCTGGCACTATTCTGAGCAACTTGGAGTGGGGAGCTGCTTCTGGGCTGTTTTGGAAAAATGGTATGGCGCATTTGGTGGAATTGTAATCACTGAGTTGGTGTAACATTTCCTGGTGTATTCCCAGGGTTATACTAGGCTTTGGTGCATCTTCTGTCTGAAACATGCTATTTTAGCTCCTTCCCCTTTAAGGCCACCTTTACTTCAAGCCAACTTTCTTCTAATTGGCTGCACCTCGCAAACAGAAGGCTTGAACAGCATGACATCATACATGACATCATAAAGAACTAAAAAAATGTCTGAACTGGAGTTTTTGGCTCACTTGTACATACGGTGAACTCATTATTTGAAACTGTCCATGTTCAATATGAACATCCACAGCTGACAGAAAATAAGGAAAAGCATAACAGGTCCACTGAAAGTACAAGACATCTTCTGTTACAAACCGCACACAAGATTTTATCAGAGTAAGGTCATCTGATATCATAGTCCTGTGTGAAGTAGCATTAAGGCTGGAATAACAACAGGGCAGCTGCACCTTGGCCTCAGACCCTGAGGGGCCCTACGTAGTCTCCTGGGTTTCTAATTTCCATGTAGAAGGTTACAGAGCTTAGATGTGGTTTCAAGGCCGTGATTATTTCATTTTATCTCGTGCTTCCATGGTGTATTTTACTAAATGAAATTTCACTTAATCCAATGAACACAAAGTAATTGCTAATTACTACCAAATACACAGCGCTTGGAGAGAGAAATGGGGGAATCAGTAGAGACCAGCAGCTTATTTTATTTACCCCAGGGCCTCCTCGAAGGTTAATCCAGTCATGTGTGACAACACAGTAATGAGGTTTTTTTTTTTTTGTTTTGTTTTGTTTCCATAGGAAATCCTTTGCTTTACAGAATTCTTTCTTCCTGTGTCAGCCCAGGAAACAAAGGAGGCTGCAGTGAAAATTAATGAGATGGTTTTGGATGTAAATTCAAAAAGAACACCAATCTGGTTAAAATCTTAATGTATTCTGTAAGTTGTGATCTGTGATCCCACGGTCAAAGTGTGCATAGGATTACAGCTTTGGTACACAACCCAAATCAAACAGCAGCTGAGAGAGGTTAAAGTTCCATGTTTGGGTTTCATTATATGGGTTTCAGGTTGGATTTGGACTTCTTCAGTGTCAGAATATTATTACCTTATATGACCTCTTATTGTGCATGTAGAAGATTCATTTTCTGATTGTGATGTTTGAACTATTTTACAACAACAGTCGACCGAGCACACAGCTAAGACGGTTCATTTATCAGAATGAGATTCTGCTGCGTCACGTGTTAACAGATGGCTGCGGTTCATTCAGTTTGTTACCACTGAACACATTAGCTTGGTTTGGGTGAGAATGAATACACAAGGTGCTCTGTTAGCAGAAAATAATTGGTGAGGGAAGGGACTGCAAGATGCACATTGGACTGTTGATTTCTCTGCTGAGTCTGTTCAGTGTTTCCCACAGAATTAGATTCTAATTGTGGCAGCAGGCTGCAGTCCTTTTTTGGACTGCAGCTGGCAATGATAATCCCTGTCCCCTTCTTAGCCAGTTCTCTAACTGCCACAGGTTCTCGTTGGTGTAGCCCCTCCAACTCTCAGGGTGGAGCAGTGACTATATTCATCAAGCTGTAGTCTCACTGAGGAGAGATGGGTGGGTCATCATCGAGGAGCTGCTAGTGCCCAGTAAGCTGGTATACACAAACAAATAGGAAGGGCAGCAGATAAGCACCAACTGAACTTTCAAAATAAGATCGTGGGGATTGGTTACTAGTAAATCAGCTGTCAATGGCACCATTCTGTTAGATGAATGAAATATTTGAAAACTGCTAAAAAAAAAAAAAGTTGGCAAATATATCTAATCTGTTAATAAAACTAGTTGGCCTTGTGTGTGTCCTGGTGCTCACTCCCTGACTCAGATGACTCTTTTTTTTTTACCTGTGGAACCAGTGCACAGCTGTCTCCACTTAAGTCAATTAGCACTGGTATATAAAAGCTGCTGAGAGGTGCTGGCCTGCCCTAGTGGGCCAGACCAACTAGTGAGTAGTTGTGGCCTTGTGCTGGCAAAGGTGTTTTTCCTTGAATGAGCCTTGTTTTTCAGCCATTTTGCTTTCTTTGGCATTTAGGAAACGAAGAACATGGCAGCCTAGCCATCTCTTTAAGATCAAACCTTTAATAAAATCCTGTTTTATTTGTAAATTTTCCATGTTTACCCCTTTTTTTGGACACTTTTTTCTGACTCCCCTCATGCCCCATCCCATTTTATAATAATAAAAATAATAATAATAATAATAATAATGTTTGTTTGTATAGCACTTTACAAAACCAGCGTTACGAAGTGCTTTCCAGAAACAATGAAAAAAGAAAAACTAAGAAGAAAATTACAAATCAATTAAACTAGGCTGTGCAAGACTCAAGTGCAATGTCAAAATTAGAATAAGATACAATGTGATTCAAATTTTAGTGAATAACTTAAAATTAACATAAAAATCAATACCTAAAAGAATAGGATGGAGTTAAACTTATTATATATACATATATATACATGAAGTATATATATATATATATATTCATATATATACATGAAGTATATATATATATATATATACACAAATATACATGAATGTACACACGTATACATATATGTACACATACATATATACACACACACAAATATATATAAAAAAGCTTTATGATATAAATGAGTCTTTAATAATGATTTAAAAGAAGATACTGATGAGGAGAGTTGCATTTCTTCAAGCAGTAGCATTTAATAGTTCTAGCATTTAAACCGTTTGTGAAACACTACAGCCAAACCTCCACCCCACCACTTTCTCTGGGCCGACTAAAACAATCATAAGTGGGAGGGCATGTTTCACCAACGAGACAGTCCTCTCCAGATTTCATCCATGGTTCTGTTAAAAACATAAAATCAAGCCGATATGTGGTTATAAAATCATTCAAAATAAAAGTCTTACTATTAAGAGCTCTAAAGTTAAAAAGAACAAACTTGGCCAAGGTGGATGGGGGTTGCAAAGAAACACTTAATAAGTTGGATGACACAGCAGATTTTCTTGGCTTTGCACCAACTGTCCTGTTAGTTAAGACCAGAAATATCAAAAATGTCTCCAGAGGGTCCGAGTCCAGCTGTACATGTAATAGTGTTTAGAGTGGAGCTGAGATGATAGGGACTAAGACCTGGGGGATGTCAGTCACTGACAAGACCGCTCAACATGTGTGGGCAGGTGTGGACAGTTAATTAATGGAGTCTTTTGCACATGGTGTATGCCATATGATAAATTAGCAGAAAGTATACAGATTCCCAATTTATTTAAATGGAGTCCATCTGCTGCAGAAAGATGCTTCCTGTTCCAGAAAACATTGAAGTTGTGTATAAAGCCCAGGCTGTGGGAGTCACAGACAGAGGAGAGCCAGGTGTTGAGCCTGCTGAAATGCCCCATTCCATGGCCACAGGTGGGAGATGGGCTGGAGATGACACTACGGTGGGCTTGTTTCACAACCTCACAAAGACACAAAGTTAGGTTTCAGTAAGTTGGACTGCTGTTTGGGAATATCATTTGTGCCTATGTGGATAATGATTCTGTTGGCCTCTGGATATGATTGCATTATGCCAGGAAAGACCATGGTGCTGGGAAAAGACAGAGTCTAAGCCTCTTTTAACACTTAAATTCCTCGCAATCGAGTCTCCAATTATGAGAGTTTTTTGGAGATGCTGAATGATGGCGATGTGAAGGGTGTGTAGACATACCTGAAGAAGGACCCATGCCCCCGAGACGAATGTGATGGAGCTACTCACCTCTATCAGGGAGAGCATGGAAGGAGGTCTGTCGCCAAGTGAACAGTGAAGATAACACACCTGTTTCAGCTCTCTAAAGTAAAGTGTATGGTGGAAATGACTGCTGTCAGTGTCAGGACAGCTCAGTGTGCAGTATCTCTCTCACATCAGTAACCTCAAGAAAATGACTTTTTTTTTTTTTTAATTGGTGACTTGTGTAAAAGTTTATATCTACTAACATGATATTAAGCATCAGTATCGTTGATATTATTACCTTCCACACAGTCTGCATTTTTTCTCCACTTCATTTTATTGACAGTGTGTTTCCATCATTACATAGTCATTTTTATTGTTAATGATTTTCCCCATGCTGGATTCAGATTGTCTTTTTAATGTTGTAATCCGAGCAGAAACCTCTGAGGCTGATGAAGCCAGGAGGGATTCATTCACTCAGAAATCAGCCTGTGGGACCGTCAGCTTTAATGTTTAAATGTATGAAGTTTAAAGTTTTAGAGCTCTAATGTGCAGCCGTCACACTAGAAATAAATGGTAAGAAAATGTTTTTTACCGCTCTGTGCATTAAATCCCCAGATTAACACATTTCTGCAGCATTAATCTACATTTTGTTATTTTTTTTATGTTCTTATAGATTATCACCACTTTATCATCATCATTTGATAATGACTCAGATTGGAGTAGCCTGCATTCAGGGATCATTATGAGAGAGAGAGTCATGTGAGCCATGAAACACCCATTTTTATGTGAGTGCACTTGGAGCCTGAATCAGAAAGCTCGAAAGAGAAAGTTGGTAACCGTCATTGTGATACCTGTTATCTCCGACTGGGATTTTAGGCCGGCTAATACAAAGAAATCCCGGCTGTGTTGAACTTCCTTCGTAGTACACCCTCAGGTGTGGTCACTCCTAGCTCCAAAAATCAAACATGGTGGCTGCATCTATCTTCTTACAGTCTATGCTGTAATCCAGTGACCACAATTTGTTAAACATGCAGCCATGAAATTAGATCAGGTTCTTCATTATTATTATCACAATAACATAAAGCTGTAAACAGGTACCATTTGTAGTTTTCATATTCCACCTGCTCGCTGTTACCACAGTAACCACAGGCGGTTTAGCAAATGAACCAGTAAGAAATTAAATAAAATAAATAACCTGTAAACTGACAAATAAAAATGGCTGACCTGTGTAAGGTCAAACCCTATTGAGCACACGAGGAAGGCAGAAAGATGAGTTCACACACACACACTCACATTTCACGTGGGTTGACTGCTCCTTCAGATTTAGAGGACTGATATTTTATCAATAAACCAATTTAGTGTGGTCTGGTTGTGCGTCAGCTCTCTGGGATTATAAATATGTTAATAATAGTTCTCCATCGCATGTTCAGATGTACTCATACAAATCAAAAAGCTTGTGCAGATAGGCACAGATATTTTATCAATAAACAATTTTACTCTGAACAGGTTGTCAGTACTCAGACTGCAGAGGTGCAATAATGATGATAATACACACACTCCAGCGGCTCACTGAGTGCAGCCAAAATCCAGGTCTGCATGCTGGAAGGGGCACAACTGTCTGGACCTGCATTCAGTGCTGACTTCTACTCAGCTCCTGCCTCCAGTCAGAGCGTGTAAATAATGCACAACTGTAAATGTTGGAGCTGAGGTGATCTCTCTCTCTGTTTGAAAGGAAACTAAATTCTCTTCTTACAAAAATAACAGATACATAGAAGAAGAGGGGTCTCATGAAAACTGCATGCAGGCATGCAAAGAAGTTTCTTTAGGTAAAATGTGTCTTTCACTCCAATATTATTGTCAAAAAGTAGCAGTGACACATAGCCGTGTGTGATTGATAGACCAATTTGTTTTTTTGTTTTTGTTTTTTTTTGGGGGGGGGGGGCTAAAAAGGAGGCTCATCATTTTGGTGTATGACTACTTGAATGAAAGCTGATAACTGTCCACTGAGGAGAAACAAACCAGCGACATTGTTTTTGAAAAATGTCAAAAATAATTGGATTCTTATTGTGATTGTCAAGTACCTCTCCCACCATCTCATCAGCTGTGCAGCCCATTAGAGAACATGAGACAGAGAGAGAGCGTGGTGCATTCAATGATGGCATGTTTTCTCCCTGACTGTTTTCTGATGTCAGAGAGAGAGAACAGAGCAATTTGAAGGACACATCTTTAAAATGGGAATGTCCAGTTGTTTCTCTCTGTCCACACTTCAAAAACAAGTATCTGGGCATCAAAACCAGTTCAGCTGTTAAAGCTTCTCTAAATGCAGCTGAAAAGGGATTTTTTTTTTTTTTTTGTATGAGTGTTGTTTCTGGTAGTCACTCTGCCATTATCGTGTTATACTCAACAGTGATAAAGCTGTAAGGGCCAGGGACAGACTGTGAGGATGAAGGACGCCGGTAACTATTGTCACCACGGTACCAAAGAGCACTGATGTTGTCTCTGACAAATGAAATTCTGAAATGCTAGTCTTTGCCTTGTGTGATCTCCTAGATGGAGAATCTGGCTGAGTATCTCAGGCTCGCCCTGTCCTTACCTTGAACTGTCCTCTGGGAAATGTTGTGTGAAAGGGTTAAAGAGAGGCAAATTGTGACTTGTAATGAAATACTGCTACATGTATTCATCCTGAGCTGTTCTGGGTGAAGGGTTTGTCTGGGACAGCATGTGATCCCAACAGCTACTGTAAGAAATATCTCCTGTTCACAGCATCAGTCATCTCAAGGCACTTTAGAAATGCAGATTGTGGAGCACAGAACAGTTTTAACATTTTAAAGACATGTCAAAGGCAGGACATTCTCATTCCCGGGCTCAGTTATGCACAAGGTGTTCTTTGTCATGGTGTGTGACGCACAAGGTTATACCATTAGTAAGATGGGTCTGTCACTCCAAACTCATCCTTTTTTAAACTATAGAGTGGCTGCTGTGGCGGCTGTGTTATAATGGAGCTTTTATTGTTGTAAAAGAATGTGTATTTTTACCCACAACATGCTTGTTTCCTATATTTTCCATAGTAGCTCGTAGTGCCTAACCCTAACCCCCTAACTAGCAAGTTAAAGCTAAATTAAGGGGGGGGGGGTTCCACTCTCACTGACATCACTGAGATCCAACAGTAGGAAAAAAGAGCCTGAGCTTTAACTTTTTGTTCCTTGTACATGCAGTGAACTCATTATCTGTAACTTTGGCCGTGTTTAATGTGACATTCACCATTGGACATACGACAAGAAATAAGGAAAAGCAGAAAAGGGCCACTTTAAAACATTCAACAGCTATTTTCACCTTTAATCTTCTCACTTTTAGAGATCAGTTCAACTTCCACTTTTTGAACTATTCAAAATAACAGAAATTTTGATGAACGCAAGCAGGTGGACTTTAAAATATGAATAATTAGTTTGGTAAAATTAGATATCTTTTTTTATTATTCGGTCAGTATTTGGTGCGAGGTAAACATCTTGTCTTTGTCTTTTTTTTTTTTTGGCCACGTCTCCTTCTTTGTCTTACTCACACTGTCACCTCTAATTAAAATTTCAGTATTCTTAGCATGACTCAGCACTTAAACAGAATAAATACCACCCAAATGAGAAAACAAATTATACATTTCTTTCTTTACTCTTATTAATAATTTCACTGCCTACTTTTACTGCACAATGAGTGCATGTTTTTCTCCAGCCTCAACTCTACTTTGTCATTAAACAAATTAGAAAATTTACAGCCAAAGTTTATTATAACGTAGATGATTTACTAAGAATTTCCACACAGGTGTATTGTCTTAAGTCCTCTTTTAATATTACCTATTTTTCACCCTTCAGTGTTCAACTACAGCTCTCCCAAACCTCTGTTATGGTTTATTTCCCACAGTTTCACTGATTTTACATGTTCTTTTTTTTTTTATAATTCTGTTATAAAATGTATTGATAATAATAAAATACAGAAATCAGTAATCCAACCGTATGTATAATATTATGAATATACATTAAATTATATATATACAAGCACAAAGACAATTTGTTGACCTCGTTATTTGAAACTTTGGTCATGTTTAATGCAAACATCCACCATCGTCAGCGTATGTACTACATGACAGAAAATTAGGAAAAGAATAATTGGTCCCCTTTAAAACTTTGGGGCTGTTTGTAAACATAATGTAGAGGGAACGGACGCATCATTTCCTGCTTATTGGTTAGAAGAAATAGTTCCTACCAAGACAATGTAATGCAGTCAGAGCTTATTAGGCCACTGATATGTTTTCTCTTGTGGTGTTTCTTCACTCCAGTGCATTGGATTTAAACTTGTGGTTCTCAGCGTGTACTGGCCCGCCATTGCATAAACGGTGCAGGAACAACGGCTTCTGTCAACTTTCTTTTGTGGACAGAATGTAATTGGAAAATATTGCTTTTTTGTGCTGTATGAAGGGAAAGGAGAGGGGTTATAAACACCTGAAGCATTCCCAAAGCTGCACTCATATTGTTATCTGGTCATTTTTTCTTACTCTGTTCTGCTACTGCATCACTGGGGGTTAACGTCTCTGTCTGAAGATGAGGGGTATTAGCAGGAGTTGAAATTTGGTGGTAATTTGGCCCAGATGGGAGATTTGCCTGCTTTTCTCCATCCTTTAGTACATCCAGAGTGTGTGTGTGTGTGTGTGTGTGTGTGTGTGTGTGTGTGTGTGTGTATGTGGTGTGTTTGTAAAACCTGTTCATAATTTGCTTTAAATGGGTTTGTTGCCAGATGGACAAAGTTTAGGCAGCTTGGGTTTAAAGTTGTGCAAATATGTCTGTCCCCAGCTCATAAACTTCATTAATTGAGGATTCATCAGTTGTAAACAGGCTAAATATCAAAGTTTTAAATAGACAATAATTTAATCTGTTAATTTGTTAAGTGTGTTTGCAGAAATCCACCATGTCAAGTGAATTTATATGTATGTAAATGTAAATAGCTTAAAATTGTTGTTTATATTAAACAGACTCCTGTAATGCTAGTCTGTGTAAGTCAAGAAGATGTTGTGTGTGTGCTCGTTCACAGCTGTTAAGTAACCTAATTTGTTGTCAGTCAGATGTTGCTGCACATGCAGTCAACTTATATATTGCAAAAAAGTGATGCCGCACGGGAAAAGTTGGCTAAAGATGCAGACTGAGAATCATGGCTGTGCACAAAAACAGCCAAGCAAAGACACAAAAACACCAGGACTTTCCAATATTTTCAGTTTATCTTAACTTCACTGTCCACAATACCGCTCAAAACAATGTCTAAAAAATGTTGTTTATTGAACAGTTTCTGATGCATAAACTGCAAATAAACCATCCAGCTCAGACATTTAGTCATTTATTCACGTGCTACAAGTGACTATGTATCTACTAAGCTGCAATAATTCAAAGAACGGACACAATTTGACATCTTTAAGCTAAAAATTCATAGAAAATAAGCAAAGAGAATAATGAAGTTTGTTTTTGTATGTCAGTCTAGAAGTTTTGAAATTTTAGGGGGAAAAAATGAAAATTATGGCTTTTGCATGCTACATCACAAATGTGAAAACTATTACCTGCTTTGTAAGAGATGTCAGCACCACTATACATGTGAAAACAACCTCAAAATCCTGAGTTACCCAGGGTATCTTTCCAATATCTGGATGATCTTACTGTCCTGGAGCAACTGTAACCACATAATTTCCTCAGGGATTAATAAAGGATTCTGATTCTGATTCTGATTACCCTAACACTGGTGATCAGGATACACAGTCACACAAAGTTAGGTCTGATCTGTGGGCTGATCAGATACGAGTGTGTTCACATGAAAGGGGTGACGTTGGCAACATCTGACCGGTCACACTGATTATTGTACCGGCAGCTGAGCGGCTGATTTTATAAAGGAAGAGTAAACTGTAATATCAGAAAAATATGAAGAGGTTACACACACAATACAGAATACAAGTAACTCAGCTGCTGCAGATAAATCAGCGGTGTGAGAAGAAAACTGTGAACAGTTTAGTGTTTTTAAATCACTGTATGAATGTGTGTGAGCGCTTCAAACATTTTGGTCAGTAAGACTAGAAAAGTTTAGCCTATTTGAAGACAGGAAAAGCTGTCAAAAGTGCCATTGTGTGAGTGAACTGACTTATTAATATCATAACTTTATCATTAAGACACGGGAGAATCTGTTATAATCAAGTATTCCATTAAATTAATGTTCAAAGACAGTTTCAGTTTTGATTCTTTTTCAGCTGCAGCCCCAGTAGTGTTTAATGGTCTGAGAGCAAGTAAAGAATGAATACAGATGTAGTGTACGTACAGAAAGGTGCTTATAGAACAACAGAATTGCTGTAAAATTGTTTGCAGTCAAAAGGGTAAAAGAAAAAAAAAATCAAGGAATAAAGTTGCATCTAAGAATCTATAGTCTGTATTTATTACTGATGCTCATTCAGGAAAGACAAAGACTTCAGACACTATTAAAAAACTTCAGACCCTCCTACTATCCACTCACAGAAGTCCAGTGGATCTTCCAGGAATAATGACATTATTTTTCCAGAGACGTGATTGGTCAGTACATATCTAATCTGGAACACAACCTGCTCTGGAGCATGTCATGTTCTCAGCATAAGTTACCATGTACCCAGGTAAGAAGTGAACCCCCTTCGTAGTACAGAAAACCCAGGGTTAACCCCAAAGGATAAGAAAATCCTGCTTCGTAGCACAGGCCTCTAGAAGATGACATTACTGTCTCAAAAATGTTTGCTTGGTCTGCTCAGGCTGCTACCCCCATGAAACAGATAAGAAGTAGAAAATGATTCATGGGCTAAAGGATCATATAGTGATGTGCATGTTTAGTTGACTAGATTGCCCACACAATATATGTGTGGGTAAAGGTAACATTTAATCTTGTCAATTTCTTTGTCCGGAAAACAAAACTAAGTACAGTACAACCTGAGACTGGTTAGACTTTTTTTCTCCTCCTGTTTAATCACCAGTAAACGAGTTGCCAGTAACATCCATAAAGACCCCCGATTGACATGATTTTTCTTGTTTGATCTACAAAAAAAGTAAAAACAAAACTTGGTATAATGATACGACTTCAGCAATTCACTGTTCTGGGTCAGAAAAAAGTTTACTTGTGCTCGTATATGTTTCCTGACCTAACATCGCCGGGATGTTTTTTTTTTTTTACTCCATTTGCTTTTCTAGTCGGCTAACCAGCTGCTGGCTGAAGAATCTATCCCCTCATGTAACTGCTGGCGAGAAAGTGTTTTCTGAAATTATTCTTGTAAAGATGTTTTTTTTTCCCAGTTGCTTAGGGAGTTTATTCTGTGAAAGATCGAGGTGAGCTGGATACACTCAAGGAGCACAGTCACTCACCAAAGGTCCAATAAATAAAGTGACCTTTCTGCTTCCTCTATTTGAAAATGTGGGTTAGATTTGAACAGGACCACATCTGAGCCAGTGTCTTTTCTTCTTTTATGTCTTTGGTCTCTGTAGAAACACCTTGAGGGGAAATCTTCTTTGACACAGGCTTTTAGCGTATCAAATGCACCTCTAAAAACCTTAGGTGACACTCTTCAAGCCTTTGACATCGTGCCTCTATGTACAAAATAAACTGCCTCCTACTTCCACTTCCTCTGCACATGTTGTGAATCCCATATCATGTTTCAAACATGCAGAAAATAAATTCTTGACAGGGCAAGACAAGAGGAGCAGAGGACATGGAGGGGTATAAAGACATGAATGAGTCACCAAGCCTAGTTTATTTAAAGGTTTTACAATAGAACATCCAGCAGTGTGCAAATAATTACCCTGCAGGCTCATATTTGGTGCTAGGAGCTGTGGTTGGGGTGAGATGTGACGTCTTTTTCTTGAATTTATTATCCCTTTCAGCCACACTGGTCATCATGATAACAATCGTCTGTTAACAGAAAAAGAAATAGCTGCAAGTTTTCTGAAGCAGGAAAGAATAATACACAAAGCCACAGTCAAATTTTAATTATAACTTTATGGATTAAAGGCTAAAAGCCAGAACTAATTTTACATATTTTAGTTTTGTAGAATAGAAGAAACAAAAGCCTGTGTGGTCTTCTCATATTTTTGCTCATTAGGACTCTGTTGTCTTGATGGTTTATTCACCTCATACACTTTACAAATTTCACGTCACACAAAAATCTGATAAAAACAACCAGAATCAGGGCGAGAAAGCTGAAATCTGTCCCTGCACCGGGTCTGATTACAGCTGCAGTTTGTTAAATACTAATGCTCTGTGTAAAAAAGCAAATCAACTGTTGTTCGTTGTTAAGGAAGTTTTGTTTTAATGAAAACATGCGATTTATGATTGTTTTGTTTTGGGTTTTTTTTGATTGCAGTGATTTTTTTTTTCTATAATTTGTGAATTTCGTGTTCTTAATCTCAAAAATGGGAACAAACTAGAGAAAACTGTCAAGGAGTGCTGGAAGATTACTGGTGCCACCCTAAGTGACCTCTGTATGGTATGAGGGACATCTCAAGGACACAAACCATCATTTTGGACACTCAGCGCCTTTTACATGTTGAGTTCCAGATGCTTCATCCCATCAAGGCAAAGGTTTGGTCTTGTCAAAGTGAGCAATGACTGTTTCAGATGATCATTTGCTCATTCTCTCTCTTTTTTTCCCCCTTCATAGCTCATGGTGATAAGCAGGACACTGTTGTATTGTTCTCTGTAAGGACATTCAAGTTTTACTGTGTTCTGTAAACTACAAACTACAATCCTGCAGCTCCTGTGGAAGAATTTTCCTTGATGTGGAAAGTATTCCCTATGAAATACTCTAAGCAATCTACTTGTTTTTCCACCTCACAAATCAAACTGAGCCACAGTGTTGTGTTAATGTTAAAAGATGGCAGGGAGAAGTGGTCTTCACTAACCTCGTGGTTCCCAGTAATAAATGGATTCACTTCAGGTCTGTAACTGCTGAAGCTTCAAGCTGATGTCAGTATTTGTGTTCATTTTGGATTGAGTCCCTTTTTATAACAAAAAAAAGCCAAACCACCGTGCTTTCCGCTATGCATACTTAGGCACTGCGTGCAACTGCAATGCAAACCTGCTGACATGCTGGTGCTGAACAGTGAAACTGAAAACTCAAACTGATGACGCCTTTAGACATGAGGTAAAGCCACGATGAAGATGTTCCTTTTTGTTATGTTGAGCTATAGTTGAGAGTTGTATACAGACTGATATACTGCTCTGACTCTTCTATTGTACAGATATGTCTGATTATGTAGAAAAACTTCTCGCTGGATTTGAGAGCACAGTAGGCACGTTCCTGGTGCTCACTACTGGTCCTAATAGATTTTGAATTCATTTCTTTGACGAGTGAGTGTGTGAATGTGGAGGAATGCCACTTGATGGACTGACACTAGCTGTTTGGGAAATTTTAACACATAATCCAACCCTATAATACACAAAACTGAATGACTGACTATCTAGAAACTTCTCCCTGTTGCTCCCATATTTGGCAGATCCAGCAATGACTCCAACCACAAACGTGGCATCCACCATCAAGCTGATTATTTTGCATCAGCTTGGTTCAGTGCAGTCAGTGATGTTTTTGCTTGCCGTGTCCTTCCTCGTCAATTTCTGGAACAAACCAGCCAACTTGTCCCTACAGCTGTGAATTATATATTCTAGAACATGTCCATGCTCCAGTATTGCTTGGTGTGTTTGTGCTGTTGGCAAACTGGTATACTTAATCACACTGGGAAAAGTTAAAAAAAAAGATATGGGGCGGTAAAAGATGGAAGTCATTGTATGTTTATATACAGCAAAATGTATATAAGTATGATTAAGGGACCACATCAAATGCCCATTGTCTAAAAAATAAGTGTACTACTGCATTCATCAGCCAGACACCGTGCAGCCCCATTAAGTGTATAAAGAAAAACAAGAATTTTTTCAATTTCAGTTGAACAAAATTCAATTCAGATATAGTAAAATAAGTTTTTCTTAACTTTAATTATGGTTGTGTATCTACTTGTGTTACAGTTTACCCATGTCAGTAACATGCACTGACAAAAAAAAAAGGAATAAAATGACATGCTGGAAAAAAATTTTGATTTTTGTAGGCTGGCTTAAAATCCCATTTATACAGTTATTTATCTGACATTAAAGTTTTCATGTCGTCCCTAAATATAGCAAATATAGTTTGACTTGTGTCAAATGATGTAATATTGATACTGTAAACATCACAATTTAGACATATCAAAAATGAGTATATGCAATATGTGCTAAATTAGATGTTACTGTTGTAAAATACAAATGATTCATGATACATGGATGCTACAAATGGGTTATTTCAGTTTATTGATAGGTGGTTGCTGGGCAACATGATGATGTCGTAATATGTGATGTAGATAAGAACCTGTGTGTTAGGTTTGTTGCTCAACTCCTGATCATGTAGGAGGAGTTTTCAAACAAACAGAGATTGTATGTTATAGTAAGATTATCAGTTTGGGGTACAATTTGATAATTACTCATTTCTTTGAAAACACAAGTAAACATAAGGAGTCTTAATTGATTGGGTTAATGTTTGAGTAGGAAATCCATCAAGTCTAGTGTATAAAGCGCTAGGCTTTATGGTTTGCTCCAACTATTCAATTCAATTCAATTCAGTTTTATTTATATAGCGCCAAATCACAAGCCTCAAGCCTTAAGGCGCTTTATATTGTAAGGTAAAGACCCTACAATAATACAGAGAGAAGAGAAAACCCCAACAATCAGACGATCCCTTATGAGCAAACATTTGGCAACAGTGGGAAGGAAAAACTCCCTTTTAACAGGAAGAAACCTCCAGCAGAACCAGGCTCAGAGAGGGGCAGCCATCCGCTGCGACCGGTTGGGGGTGAGGGGAGGAAGACAAAGACATGCTGTGGAAGAGAGCCAGAGATTAATAATAACTCATTAAATGCAGAGAGGTGGATAAACACATAGAGAGTGAACAGAGGTGAGAGAAGGAGGAACACTCAGTGCATCATGGGAAACCCCCAGCAGCCTAGGCCTATTGCAGCATAACTAAGGGAGGATTCA
>VUQS01043481.1:0-15244 GCA_015108495.1 Heterochromis multidens
TAATATGGGTTAAAAAAAAAAAAAAAAAAAAAAGGAAGTTATTTTTAGTTATGCAAAAACAGTGATTTGATTTCTGTAAATGTAAAATATGCATCTCATATTTCTTGCTGCTGTCTTGAGGGGTCACCACAGTAGATCATCTTTCTCCATCTCACCCTATCCCTAACATCCTTCTCTGTCACACCAACCCTCTGCATGTCCTCCTTCACTACATCCATGAACCTCCTCTGACGTCTCGCTTTTCCTCCATATTCAGCATCCTTTGCCCAGTATATCCACTATTCCTCCTCTGCACATGTTTAAACAATCTCAGCCTTGCCTCTTTGACTTTGTCTCCAAACTGCTTGACCCGAGTTGTCCCTGTGATGTACTCATTTCTAATCCTGTCCATTCTGGTCACTTCCAATGAAAAATCTTATCAGTTCTGCTGCCTTCAGCTCAGCCTCCTGTCTTTTTGTCAGTGCCACTGTCTCCAAACTACTTCATAGCAGATCTCACTACAATCTTGTAAATCTTCCCCTTCACTCTGCTATCTGTCTGTCACAAATCACCCATGACACTTGTCTCCACTCTGCCTGCACCCTCATCTTCACCTCTCTCATGCACTGTCCATTGCTTTGAATGCTTGACACCAGGTATTTAAACTCATCTACCTTCACTACCTTTGCTTCTTGCAGTTTCACCATTCCACCTCTCTTCCTCCATCTCATTTTACACACATATTCCGTTTTGCTTCTACTGACTTTCATTCCTCTTTTCTCCAGTTCATACCTCCAACTGTGCAGGCTCTCTTCCACCTGCTCTCTACTCTCATTACAAATCACAATGCCATTTCCAAACATCATAGTCCACGGAGACTCCTGCTTGACCTCATATGTCATCCTGTCCGTCACCACTGCAAACAAGAAGGGGCTCAGAGCAGATCCCTGATGTATTCCCTCCCCAACCTTAAACCTATCTATAATGCCTACCACACACCTCACCACTGTCTCGCTGTCCTCATACATGTCGTGCATCACCCTCACATACTTCTCTGCCACTCCTAACTTCCTCATGCAGTACCACAGTTCCTCTCTTGGCACACTATTATAAGCTTTCTCTAGATCCACAAAGACACAGTACAACTCTTTGACCTTCTCTATACTTCTCCATCAACACTCTGGGTTCTACATAATTTCAATAAACTGATCTGCAAGGCCAGTAACGTTGTGGGGATGGAGCTGGACTCTCTAAAGGTGGTGTCAGAGAGGCGGATGTTGTCCAAGTTAAGGACAATGCTGGACAATACCTCCCACCCACTCCATGACATGCTGGCCAGTCACAGGAGCACGTTCAGTGAGAGACTGACATTACCCAAATGCACCACTGAACCACACAGGAAATCATCTCTCTGTACAACTCCTCCATCTAAAGCACAAGTAGACATTGCAACAACTGTACACCCTTAATATAATAAAGGCAGTATGATAAGATGGGCACCTCAATTCAACTTCTTTATATTTTATTTTGTGTAATATATTGGGATATTTATATATTAGAATTGTTTGTATTATTAGAGCTATTTGTAATATATTGTATTATTTAATATTGGTATTTAAACTTGTTAATTACTGTTCTTACTGTCTTGGAGCAACTGTAACCACAATTTCCTCTGGGATTAATAAAGTATTCTGATTTAATGATTTAATGTTGTAAGAATTAAAAAAAAAAAAAATCCTGCTTAGTTTCCTGCTAAAAGCTAACAGTTATCGACTACTCACACGACTGACTCCTCCCTTTAAACAACAGCCTAAGTTCATTTGAGTTTAATGCATTAGTTCAAGGGTGGGCAATTAATTTTCCCCAAGGTGCCACATGAGAAACTGGGACTGGTGTGGAGGGCCGTACCATTGAGCAAATAAAGAGATAAAATACTGAGCAGAATTGAGTTCTGCTTATTGTTGTGCATTTGAAAGTCATTTGGGGGCACAATACAAGCTTTTTTAATTAATTAATAAATAAATAAATAAATAAATAAATAAATGGAACCACTGCAGGATCACGGATGGTGTTAAATTCTCTAAATAAGCGTTCCATGAAGATTTTTGAGTGATTGATACCCATACTTAGCCTAATATCAATTTAAAAAGGAACAGAAATACAAATGAACCATACCATCAAAAATACCACTGAAACTCCACAATCCAGTCTTAATGTGATATCTATCTCCTGTTATGTAGCAGGACAAAGGCTTGATGAAGAACATCAGTGAGAGACAAAAACTGATTATTTTAGAGTTTCAGTGATTCAAAATTTAATTCAGAGTCATACCTGAGTAGCGTCTCTTTCCATTAAACAAAACCATAGCACTGTGTTCAGTGACGTGAAAAATAAAATTGCTCAAATCTCAGTGATCCTCCACCACTTTGTGAGTCACCTAAGAGTCTGTGCATGTTCAATCAGTGAACTAACCTCCTGCTAATCAGCCTAATTGGCTAAGTTCCCAAACTTTTCTCTCCACCAATCAGCTTTTGTACTCACTCTGCTTCATAATCAAGCAGTTTTTTTCCTCTCCCCCCAGATTAAAAAGAGAGGAAATTGAATTTTATGGTAAACAATGTGCACTGTTTCTGATATAAGTTAACAAAGCACAGATGCACAAATGACATTCCTCTCCTGTTCTTGTTTTTCTTTTCAGTAAGCAGCTGCATCCCAGAGTGGGAAACTGTTACATGTGACAAATACACTGTACTAGAGAAGTCTGTATGTATAGAAAAAGAAAAAAACTTTTGTGTTGCATCAAAATCAAGTCTTAGGATCAGATGATAATAGTGAAGGCCTAAGATAAAGATTTCAAGATTTCCAATCTTGACCCTCACTCAGCTTTCTCTGAAGCATATTGTATTATTGTAGGGTCTTTGCGTTACAATATAAAGCGCCTTGAGGCGACTTTTGTTGTGATTTGGCGCTATATAAATAAAATTGAATTGAATTGAATTGAAGCTTCATTTTTCTATTTTTCTCAGTATACTTTTTTATTTTTTACCTCTGGCTTTCATGGCTGACCTCAGCTCCCTCTTGTGCCTCGGCGTGCTCCGTGCGTCACCGCTCCACTCGGCCATCACCCTCACCCTCTTCACTTTGGTCTTGCGCTCTGGGAGTATCGGCGATCCGTGGGCACTCTGCTCTGAGCCTGACGGGGTTTTGGAGGGGGACACAGACTGACTAGTGGGGCAGCCGGTGTCATCTATTGTAGACAGGCACACAGACAGTAATAGCCAAGAACAGGCAGCACAGGGCAGGCAGCGAACATAAGCAGTCAATCATAATTTAAGGTTCAGCCCCGGCTGCTCCCTGGCAGATAGCACAACAGCTTTTACAAAGGCTCATCACGTCCATAAAGTAGCTGTCAAGCAGTTTCTGTGTTCACACACATTCACTCTTTGCATTGTTTGGGTAAAAACCAAACATAGATCATTTTCTTTTTCAGCTTGCAAAATCTTTGCTTAAAGCTTTTTTTAAATGCTTGCTGAATCGGAAATTCATCAAACATACATTGTAGTATTATAATAAAATTTGACACCTGACCACCTGTTAATGGTGCTGCATGTTCAAAGGTTTATATTAGGCATGAACTTCCCTTGGCCTGGAGCTGAAAGTCTTACCAGAACAAAAACTGTTGGTGCTGATGGTCCTTTTGGAGTGCTCAGAACTGATTTCACACTCCTTGCCCTCCTCTTCTGAAAAAGGGGAATCAGACAGAGGCGATCCCTTGTCTTTCGGTCGGAAAGGATGGAGGACCAGACGTGGGATGCGGCTGCGGGGGCTCCCTTTCTGTGGTGATTTGTTTTCCTGTTCAAAGCAACATTTATCAGAGCAGGAGGGACTGATATGGTACATGAAAGATACCTAGATTTTTGATTTTTGAATTACCAAACAGTTTAGTTCAGGTAATATTTGGCATTAATTATCTTATGATGATAACTGCAAGGTTACAGAGTTGTTTTCTTTGTGTCAAAGAATCTATACAAAGATATTGTGAGAGCTTTTTGCATTCACTTAAGGCTCACCTCATATTCTTGGAATGGTCCCATTGTGCTTCACACAGTGTTCTCCCCTAATCAGTGTAAAAGAAGAGAAAAAAAAATCAGGTGAGTCACGTTTCTGTAGACCATGTATGGAGAAGCTTTTTGATGTAGCAGTCAAACCCTTAATAAACAAGAGCCCTCTGTCCCACCCACCCACCTCACACACACACACACACACAAACACAAATGCTGCCTGGTACAGATGGCACTAGAAGCCTGAAGCCAGACTTGGCCCATGACCAACACACGAGTGATCTTATGAAACAAATAAAAATGCTAAAAATAAACAGTAGGCTACCTTTTCATATCAGGATCAGTGAGCCTTTTAACAATCAAATGAAGCCAAGGAATAAAAGGGCAAAAACAAATTAAAGTAAATGGACTGATTCTTAAATAGCACTTAATATAACATGCCTCATTCACACAAGCACTTTTTTCTGTACTTAAGTGCTTTAACTAACATTCATACTCCAATGGATGCATCGGAGAGCAACTTGCGGTTAGTATCTTGCCCAAGGATATTTGGCATGCAGATTGGAGCAGCTGAGGATCGAACCACCAACCCTCTGATTAGTAGGTGACCTGCTCTACTTCCTGAGCTACAAACCCCACATTAAAGGCAATTACATAAAAATAATCAATAGTGTCTATAGTTATGTAAGCATTTTAATGACAGCGCTTCAATCAAGCATGCTGATGTTAACATACAGACATTTAAAATTTCTGTTTACTTCGTTAGCATGCTCATGTTTGCCAATCAGGAATAAAAACATGTAGGGCAGGGGCAGGCTGAAATGTAATTAACTTTGCAGGAAAACTATTACATAAGTCTTTACACATCATCCTCTGAGGACCATGAATCTTATTTCATATCATAGTCCATCCTATAGCAGTTTGAGATTTTCCAATAAAAACATCATCCTGAAGGAAAAGATATGGGATCAGAGTCAGTGTGGTGCGTCATCTGGAAACCATGGCAATCTGTTAAATTAGTATCAACAAGTGAAAACTTTGACCAGGTGGTGGCGCTGGAGGAAAAGTCAGAGGATGACTGACTTTAAGGGCCTCCTTAAGGGGCTCTGAATGTCACATGTAACATGTTTTCATGGCAGTCTATCCAGTATGAGGCTTTCATTCTGTCAGCCTCATATTGTAGCTTATGGGAGAAGTAATGTGATCACCAAAGTCAGTAGGGATCATTCTCTGGAGACCATCAATAACTGCACAAAATTTCATGGCAGTCATTGCTATTGTTGTCATTGTATATGAGCCTGGACCAAAGTGGTGGATGGACAAAAAAACATACATTGCAGAAATTGATTTTAAACAAATTAAAGGAACACTGTATGGGATTTAATGGCATCATATTGCAGATTGCAACAAACTAAATTATCCCTTGCATTTCCAAGCATGACGGGGAACTCACAGGGGGTGTCGATTGAAAGTCAAAATGTGAAAAGCCCTCTCTGGAACCCATATTTGGTTTGCCTGAGCTGGTCTCCTCTAGAAACATGTGCAACATGTAAGCATCAGTAGAAGAAGACCAGCTGCTTTTAAAGGGCTCATTCTAAACTTACAAATAAGCAACAGTTTGTAGATAGACATGATCAGACCCCTAAATTTGACACACTGGTCCTTTAACTCAGCTGATCATGGTTTTAAAACAGTTCAGACTCTGTGCAGATACAGCTATAAAGAGCAATCTCTTCATGTTTGGATTATTCATCCAAGTCATCCCAAATTAAGATGATAGATATGAAGCACATTAATACACTAGATGAGACCATGCTAACTCTGCTTATCAGCTGTCTGTGCAAAAAGTGCAGGGCTTCCTGCCAAATGCCTCAAAGTGCTTCAATCAATGAAATATAATGGATGCTGGAGCGACGCTGTGGCTTCTTTTTATAAAAGGGTTTCAAGTAGAAACCAAAGCAGGGAGAAACTCTGGTCTAAAGCTGAACTTTTAGTTTTGTTCGTGCACATTTAAACAAGAAAAAAAACATTTTTTATTGATGCTCCAGAGCTAAATAATGCAGATCTTCTCTCACACTTGAATAAACTTTATACAATTACTTTACTTCCTCTCGCCTGTTGATTGCCTCTCAGCGTTCTCGCATAAGGGGGTCAGTTGCATAAGTGGACAGATTCTTTTATTATATTTTTTTTGTTGGCATAAGGAATGACGTAATTGACCCCAGGGCCCATGTGCTGCTGCCACATCCTTTGAATCTGAGCTCACCTACCTTTCCTACATTTAAAAAAAATCAGCCTTGATCACCTGCCTTTGCAAAACACTCCTCCATCAATAACACACTTCTATCACCACTTGGTGACTGAATATTATGACCTATCCTTTTACGAGTAGCCCAGAATTGTGCAAAATCCTCCTTTCCAAACCACCAAGGACCAAAGTGAACTCCAAAATTAGACCACAGAGTCGTGGGACTCAAACTCCATCTCCATCTTCTTCAAAAATAGATTATAATGTGTTTTGAATGGCCTGCACCACCTTGCCTTACATTTTTTTTTTGTTTTGTTTTGTTTTCAGGCATCCACAGTTTCATCATTCCCTGTAGTAATGCACAACAGCCTGGTGCAAAAGCATGGCAGAATCAGATTATAGGCACCAAGCAGGGCCGAGCGACCGCGGCTGTGCCCTAGCAACAGTCATAGCAACTGAAGGGAATAAGCTGCACGAAAGAGTCGAGCTAGAAGCAACCAGTTATGTATAAATGTGCACAGAGTGAAGGCTTCTGCTGCTCATCCTCAGAGGCTGCCCGTCGCTGAGGAAATATCTGGAAGTGATGAGGGGGAGGTACCATTCAGCTGTTCAGTGCTTTTCTCAGACTGAATGAACATTGTGTACTCTTTAGCCAGTGTGTTCTGGGAGTATCGTATACTAAACCAAGTGCCACTGACTTTATATGATCAGAGCATATTTATATTTTTTTATGTATTTTTTTTAACTGTGGATCTCATTAAGGGGCCACTGATCATTTGGTTTTAAAGGAAAAAAACAACTAATCATGAGGAAAACACGAGTAAGGCATAGAGGGGGTGGTGGATGCGGATGAAATGAAGCAAGAGCTGAGCAGAGAAGATGAGATGTGTGATTTTTCAATGAAACAGGGTTTGGTTGAGAGAAAATGTGGATGACAGTGTCGGCCTGTCTGACAGTCAGTAGGCTCACAGTTTTGGTGCTGATTGAAACATGGTATCTAAACAAATACCAGGCAGATTGTCATGAACCGTAGAATACCAATGGTTTTTATGAAGCGACACTACCAGGTTGACAAATTTTGGCGACTATGACCCCACTATTTGGTCGAGTGTCACTATTTGGGAGAAAAGAGTGGCCTCAGTGGAGCCTTTTCTATAACTTGACAGTCTGCCAATGACACTGGGTGCTTTGGCTTTATGATGGACCACAAGGACAGCCTAACTCTGTTTAGTTTCATTTAGTTTGCAGAGTGACTTTGGTCCTTTCAGTGTAGTTAGATTGTTTAAATATATGGCTCCTAGCCGCGACATTATGCATCCCAGTTAGAATAAATAAATACAGTGAAGCCTCCTCCTTGTAGTGTTGATCAAATCAACTAAAGGCATTTGCTTGTAACATTTACTTTCTTCTAGTTAGTTTCTGAGGTTCACTATATTGTTTCAGCTTGTTTTGTAGTCTAGTTTTCTTTTTATTTGAACTGTACAAACCTTGGTTTTGTAGCCTGGATAAAATATTGTGTTGATGGTCATGAGATCAAAGATTACCTGTGCATTTTCTGTGGTATACCTGATTTGACTGTGGCCAAGTCTTTCCACTTGCACCCATCTGTTTGATCCTCTACTTGACTCTAGACAAAGTTGATTGGCTACCTGCTGAGTAACAGGCTAAGCATTATTTAAGCTGCAAAGCCTCTTTTAAGCAACAAACAGCCAAACTGCCTGCACATATGAACCATAATCATTTCAAAAAAAAAATTTTTGCATTCCAAACAAACTCAGAGGGAGGGTGCTGATTTAGTTAAAAGATGAACTGGGAAAGGGCGACTTATAAAAACTGTCGGTGGGATACAAGTAAACAAGTCTTTAAACCTCCACTCGAGCTATTCCCCTCATCCAGATGGTGTCGTTTTAAAACAGCATGGAGTGGGCATCAATAATAATTCCCTTAATCCATCCCAGAGTATGTGTTTCTTATAATGTTGATCACACACATGGACTAATGTGAAGCCTCTTATTCCCCTTTGACATTAACGTCATAATGCAGTTGGTACATTTGCTGTGTTTATTACTGAGGCATTAAGTTGCATAATTTCAGTGAAGACCAGTTGATATTTGACTCTTGTGCCCCTCTGGAAGCTTCAGGCTTCTGTGTCTGTCTTGTTTTACCCTTTGCTGCAGTCAAAAAGTAAGTGGAATGATTTCATTCTCTGCTGAGCCACATGTCATACCTGCAACCTTTATTTTTAGCCCATCAACCCTTAAATAGGCTGCACCATCATTCCATGATGTCAGTGCTGGGAAGGGACTTTCACTTTCAGTATGACTTTTAGTAAATTCCTGTCAGTACAAAAGATATGTTTATGCAAAAGATAACCACTGTTAACTCTCATGATAATCCCCGTCAGAATTATTCTCTTTATAGTGGTGACCATTTTCATTTACATGTTTCTTTTCAGTGTTGTTAACACACACAAAAATACATCAGAATTTGGACAGCCATTTAAACCATCATTAATAAACCCTCTGACAGCGCACCATGTGTTTACATGACTCCCTTTGTTTACCACATCTCCCTTCAAAATCCTTTTTTTTCTTTTTCAATTGAGTATTATAAAGGCTCTATAGATGATATCCTCCCAACAAAAACAGCGGCTCTTCTCCCATTTAATAATCATTCAATTTACATTTTTATTATGTTGTATCCAGCCATGGGATTTTGTTTTGTTTCATCTGGCGCCCCCGCAGTTACTGGGAATGTTTTCCTGAGGCGCTGATATGCCTCCAGAACAACGACGTGCGGAGTCAGCTACATGATGTCTGTTGCTGTAAACAACTTCCAGCCCGGCGTGGATAGATTTCACCCAGCAGCATCCAAAATATTTCATATTTATGCGCATAGCCAAAATAATTTGTTTTAAAAAAAAAATCGAAAAGACTCGTTCCTGAACTTGTAAACAGCTCTTCCCTCCAGCCCTCTTCATCTGCTCCCATCCCTAAAATAGTTTAATTTCTTTTTTTAGAGGCTAATACACGTTTGATGTGACATTCTTTTTTTTGATGAAAGGATAAAAACACAAAACACCTGCCTGGATGGTGACGTTAGATGGTGATGTCTCTCAGAAGGATGCGCGTCAGTTTGGGTGAAGCACAAAGGGTCGTTCCTCTGCTGGTGGTGCCAGCCTGCGGTTTGCTGTGTGGATGTCGGGCGGATGAGAGCTGAGTGCAGACTGACGACGCACGCGATTGGGCAAGAAGTGAGACCACTGACAGTGCGCGCGCAATAATGTGCCTGCCATCCCAAGTGTGTTACATAACGAGTGGGGCGTTACTTAACCACTGATGCTTCCCCACCATATAGCGAAATGGACTGTATAAGGCAGTGACATGATTGGAGACCCCAAATACACTGTATGCTATCAACGTTTCATTAAGCGGTGCAGTTTTACATACACATATAGTCCATATATTATTCTTAGAAATGCACATTATGCTGTAATATTCTATATAATAAATCCCTACTAATAGATTTACCAGGCTATTTATCCAGAATCGAAATAATTTGATTCACCAGTAAGGTTTAACATTTCCTGCACGGATTTTTGGAATCTCGTAATTCCTTAAAGCCATCGTAACGGACTCACATTAAACAATGCCATCTAAATGCCTGACATAATATATGCACCCGTTTTTATGGTCAAGACACGCATACAGAAGGTTTATTTGTACAAGTATGTACATGAAGGGAAGCACAGTCTGCTGACTTGCTGTCAGAGTGACTGTTGGCTCTCCATGGTGCTGAAATCGAGGCTGATGGAAATTCGATGCTGGCGCTTTAAATGCCATTCATCCCATAACGTTTACAGATTCTCCAAACAACACACAAAAAAACCAGTGTTTGTCAAACCACCGACTGGCAACAGTGCAGAAATCAGAGCGAGATTAGCCCATAAAAGTCAAACTTTTAGCGCCGTGAAGTAACCCGATTGTTAATGTTTTGTCTTACCTCATTTACTTGGATTTTCATCATCTAATTCCAGTCGTCTTAAACTGTATTCTAAACGGAAACACTGGACAGTGAATAAAATGCCAGCGTGCCACCTATAAGCAGGAGTTTGTCTTGCATCACCGAGGACCTCTGCTGGAACAAGAGGATATTGAAGCACAGTGGGCAGTACTCCCCTTTATTTTAAGCTGGTTAACAGTTCGGTATATGTCCGTTTAAAATCAGCTACCATTTTTGTCCTCATAGGCCTACTCCACAAAGGCCATTTCTACATGTAACAGGAGGGAAAGTAACGATAGCTTTATTCCATGCAGCTGTTTCAGTTTTAGAGTCCTAATGTCCTGCCCATTGTTCTATTGTGCATGCTGGTTCACAGTCAAACTGTCTACTTACCAGGGCACTCTGAAAAGAACTATACAATTTTGTCCCAAAGCATTTTCCATTCGCAAAAGAAAACAAAAACTGGAAAATATCTTATACATATCCTTCATCCTTCCATAATTTCAAGATTGTCCACTTATGTCGGCCCAGCCACTGCAATAGTTAGTATGAATAAATCATTACACTATATTATTAACGGGGCAATATTCTGTACTTGCAAAACAGGAAATAACATTAACATAGTTAATCAATGTATATGGAAGCCACAGACATCCAAGACTAAATATTTATTGTGATGAGAGTCTGATGTTTGGGATCATACTTGAGTCTTTCCCCATTATAATAATTCCTCTCTCTGTGCCATGTTTGCCAGCTCACCTTCTCTAAAGTGCAGACGTAACTATAGAAACACCCATTTCTCTCTATCTGTCTATAAAATCAGCAGCACACAAAAGAGCTTTCATTTCCCCAAACATGTGCCATGAAGATCATGGAGTCTGCCAGGAATACGTTTCACAGAAGCATACCAAACGTATTGAAATATAAAACAGTGGTCAGATATGTGTTTGTGCAGTCACGCAAAAAGACAGACAAGATGAGCCCTGGAAGACTTATTGTACACATTTGAACCAGGACTGTGATGCTTGTAAGTACATTTACGCAAGTTTTGAACATGATCTCTTTAAAGGGGACCTATTGTGCTCATCTCCACTGCCATATTTTTTATTATTGGACTCTACTAGAGCAGCTTTGCATAATTCACAACTCAAAATAATCCTCATTTATCTTAAACTGGACCATGAGGCAGCCCCTTGGTTCATCCACTGTCTGAAAAAAGCTCCTTTACTTCCTCTCACTTTGAGGCCACCACACTGTTTAAGCCCACTTTCTTCTGATGATTGCCTCTTGTAAACAAAAATCTTGAAAAGCAGCTGCTCATTAAGGATATCCGCTCTTACTGACATCAAATCTCCATCACCAAACTCTATCTCACAGCCTGCTCTGCTGTAAAACAAGAAACAATGTTTGAGTTAAAACTGATCATATATATATATATATGATCAGCTGATTATATATACAATATAAGTTTCAACACCGATTATGGCGCCTTTACATTTTAACCCTTAGCTTCTCCCATATTGCCCTCTGTTCTGACGTGCGAACTGTCCTTTTTCTCCTCTTGTAATGTATGCTGGAGGCCTTTAGAGGTCAGTAGAGTCTCGACTGAACCATTTGAAGGACTCTACACCGAGGCTGAGTGTTTTGACTTTACAATGTTCACACCACTGAGTTACATTTAAACCCAGGAGCCTTTAATGCTCTGGTTACTTAATGACGTTTCTACTTCTGAAGAGCTAAGTTAAAAAAAAGTTAAAGTAAAAAAAATAAAAAATAAAATCATCCAATGATATTTGACCTGAACGTTTATTTTCCCCTCATTTAATATATTTTTTGTAAAATATGAATCATTTTGACGGACCGAGGTTTCTGACGCTTCTTTAAAAGTGTCGCAATTTTACGATCACGTCGTTTGTATCTTCAGCGTATCTGTACCTAAACTCTAATCTAATCTAACGTCACCGTCCTTGGAAGCTTTCAGGCTGTCAGACTTGGTGATAAGGAGGGCTGTTAGTCCGTCGCAGCGGACAATTTGACAAGACTTACACCTAATTTTGCAAACTGCGTAAACTTGTCAGTGACAGAAAGCATCACTAATAGGAGGAAACAGATAGTTGTTTCGTTTCGATATAATTTGATCCACAAAATTACTTAACCGAGTTTTTACCATTTAAACGCATTTTATTTGCTGCTAAATCAAAAACAACTCAAACGTTCCCACACTGTTTTCTTTCACTCTATCCTCTGACATTCCGGTGGCTCTACTGCACGTTTTGTAGTACGTCTGTAACATTAAATTGTTTGGGAAGCCTTGCACTGAGCCACCATGTGGGCGTGTTTCTTTTCGGCCCAACAGTCTCCGCTCTTGTGTGGAGTCCAGAGCGAAAAACGCACTTCTTCTGGTGCGGCCAGAGAGCGCAAAAGTAGCAGCTCTCAGACCCTGACGCGCACACCATCTCTGACTCCCACGGCTTCCCGAATTTAACTTCATTGCGCGGGGGGGGGGAAATTGAGTTTCTTAACATCTCCCGGTGAATCTTCCAGCCATGGACGCATTTCGAGTCATTACGATATATCTGGGCCTCCACCTTGTTTTCCTTGGGAATATACCGGGTTTCCAGTCTGCTGCTATCATCTCTCCCTCTGCGCCGAGGAGGAACAGGGGTGCCAGGGTCCCTCGCCAGGATGGACAAAGCTCCTCCAAATTCCTAAAAGACATCTTCACGTCCTCTCATCATGTGGTGGGACACCACAAAGAAGATCTAAAGGACGTTATTGTTCCGCATGAGTACATGCTCTCTATATACAGGACATACTCTGCTGCAGAGAAGCTCGGTCTAAACGCGAGCTTTTTCCGCTCTTCTAAATCTGCCAACACCATAACAAGTTTTGTGGACAGAGGAACAGGTTGGTTTCAAGCCGCTGCTCTCTCCATCTGCTCGTTCTTGCATAATTCTGTGGCACAGTTTCCCCCATCTGACTGGTTTAATATTCTCCTTGTAGAGGTTGTTATAACGTTGCCAAAAATGACAGTAACGCAGTGAAGAACAAACTACTTTTACGCACGCTTTAAAGCAGTGTGCAGACGGACCTTTACGCACACAGAATCCTAAAAAGAAGTGTTGAACAAAAGCAAAGATTTGAAAGCTGCAGGTTTATTTGTTGCTCCTGAATACAACGTTGAGTTTCGTTGTCATTTTTGGATGTTTTCCGCACGGTTGACTAAAACATGTAACTTTTTTTCGAGTATTATATTACACTTAAATTAACCTCTGGGCAACACGACAGTAAAACACTAATTGAGGCGCTCTCTAGATGAAGGCTGTAAATCACTGTCAGTGCAGGCTGCAGCAAAAGCTATTGAACTCCCAACACTCTCCACGTGAACACAGAAAACTTTTGGCCCCACTTTAAACACTTGTATGTTTCGTGTTCGATTCTTTTGTCCAAGGATCCTTAAATAATTATCGACGTTTAACATAAAAACACTCAAATCCCACATATATTAAAGCATGAAATCTGTTTCCTCGATGGTGCCCAGTTTGACCAACTTGTTCTGACAAAGAGGAGCTGGGGGCCGGGGAAAAAGCGGGTCGGTGTGAGAAGCAGGTGTTTGGGTCAGTTAACGTGTGTAACCAAGTGATTTGACCGGCCCGCGAGAACAAACACAATCTGATGAACACTAACACATCCAACACACACAAGGGGACATACGCCGAGTTAATCTCTGAGGGAGAAATAAAAGCTATCTTTGTTTGCGTTCCCTCCTGTCTGAAACACTCCGAGCCTCGGCTCTGGGACGCAGACTGCGCGCTGCAAAAAATGTCCATCATGAGCTGTTCCGTGCAGAGCGGTTGAAACATATCATCCTCAATGATGCGCAATTGGAATTATTTAACTAATAAACTTTTTTCTTCACTTTTCAACAAAATCTATTTTAAATACATTTAATTCAAATTTCGAGACAACAACAACAGCAAAAAACAAATATGCGCAATGAAATTAAAAGCTGTTTTCTCACACATTTGTTCTTTTGAAGACAAAAAAGAGAGACTCTTTTGGGGTGATTATAAAATTAGATGGCTCGTCCGTGCAGCCATTTCTTGCAGTGTGAGCTGATTTGATAGGAAAAACGCCTCACTCTCTCCTGTGATTTTGATGTGATGTGTCACTGGCTGTGACCCCGAGCTGGACCCTCTGAGAGCTGCTTGGCATCGAACGGCTGACTGGAGTATTTGAACTCGGTGATCTAATTGAGTGTTCATGTCATAACATATCAAACACTGTCTATTCTCCCATAATGACCCAACTCGGCCACGATGGGCACGTCACCAAAAAACGACGAGGGAGGAAAAAAATAGAGAAGTTTCGTCGCTGTGAAGTGATTTGTATTCTTTTTTTCTTCTTCTTCTTTTTTAACTGCAGAACCTCGTTTGCGACCGCCACTTTAATTACGGAAAATTATTTTTCTTTCCGTTCTTTCAGCTCAATTACCTTAGGTTACTTCTGGGATTCCTCCCAGCATCCCTAAAGTGTTGCACTGAATTAACCTGCAGAATGAACCTCAGCTGGGCCGTTTCCCCATTTGAATCGCCTCCATCAGGAAACACGAGGGAAGGCTTTTGACGCGTAAAAAGTAGCAACTTTTGCGCATGACTCATGCATGCAGAGATAGCTTTTTTTTTAGAAGCTTCTACAGCTTCTTTTGCTTTCCCACCTTTTTTTTTTAGGTAGATGAAATTTGCTTATTAACCAGGCGGGTGTTTCCTGGAGGTCAGAAAAGGCAAGATCAGAAAAGAATAACCCGAATCTGAAAATTACTTTTGGCACTTGGGGTAACTCATTAAAGCGCAGATGGTGCAGCCTGGCCTCTCTCTCTCTCTCTCTCTCTCTCTCTCTCTCTCTCTCTCTCTAAACAGAGGCATAGATGAAAAAAACATGTTTTGCATTTGCT
>VUQS01043483.1:0-16135 GCA_015108495.1 Heterochromis multidens
TATAGTTTGTATAGTTTCTTAAGACTTTCTGTAACCTGTTTTTTCTTACTTTGTATCTCTTATATATATATATATATATATTTTGCCTATTTTAAAAAACTTTTCTTTTTTTGCATGCAGAGAACAAAATGAACCACAGTCAAATTCCTTGTTTGTGTGCACAAACTTTGCCAAATAAAGATGATTCTGATTCTTATTACTTTTATTTTACCACGAAGTCCCACTGAGATCACAATCTCTTTTACAAGAGAGACCTGGCCAAGGTAGCAGCCATACAACCCAAAATATCTCAAAATCGCTACATATACAGATAAAATATAAATACACAACAAATACACAATATAAAAATACCCATAACATAAAACATTAAGTGGCTTTTTAAAAGAAACATCCACAAGTGTCCTTCACTGTATTCCTTATTATGCTTTTAAATTTACAAATAGATAAAGGTATTTTTAAAATTTGGGTCTTTCTGTAAATTATTCCATGACTTTGCATTTGTAATAAAATGTAGAGATGCATGATAAACTGAATCAAGACACTTTAGAACTGAAGAGGAATCATGCATATATAATGTATCACCGTAATTAATTACAGGCAACAACTTCCACAAGTTTTTTGTTAGAGTAAACAGTAAAGTAAAAACCAATCTTCACTTTAAGTTTTATAACAATATTAGAAATGTGTACATTAAAGAGAAACTTGTCATCTATCCACATACCCAAATACTTGTAGGCAAGTAGGCTTTCAATGGTTTTGCCATCAATGTATGTAACAATGCTAAAATCATCAAACCCTTGTGTGTGAGTTCTTGAGAAGACCATAAATTTTGTTTTATGAACATTTAAAACCAATTTTAAATGCAGCAAGGCAGTTTATAATGAGTGAAATTTAGTTTGACGTTCTTGTGCTGCCTGCCCTGCAGAGGGAGCATGTGTGTATATGACATAATCATCAGCATAAAGATGTATTTTTTCTGGAATGCTCTTGCCCAAATCATTTATAAAAATAGAAAATAAAATGGGTCCCAAAATGGAACCCTGTGGGACACCTTTAGTTAGCTCAAGAAAATCAGATTTATTCCCCTCCGCATAAACACACTGAGTTCGATTTACCAGGTAATTTCGAAACCACATTAATATGTTTTCTCAGCAGCAAGTTATGATCCACTGAGTCTGCTGCCTTAGACAGATCTGCAAATAAAGCATGCTGTTTCCTGTCCAGGGCACATATGAAATCATTTATCACAGCTGTGGCAGTAGTAATGATACTGTACCCAGCATTAAAACCAGACTGAAAATCACTTATAATATTATTATCAGATAAAAACGACTTTAACTGCAAATTTACCTGCAATTAAGGATTTTAGCCAGGACTGAAAGCTTGGAGACTGGAATAATTATTCAACACTGATCTCCACCTTTAAATAGCAGGAAAACATAGGCAGCTTTCCAAATTTTAGGTATAGAGCTGGACTGAAGACTCAGGTTAAAAAGGTGAGTAACTGGCTCAGCAATAATATCTGCTGAGATCTTTAAGAGATAAGGGTCAAGATTGTCAAGACTTTTTGTCATCGGTGTCTTTCAGAGCTTTACAAACTTGAACAACTGAAATAGTCTTAAATTGGAACAAATCTATATTTATAATGGTGGTGTCAAAATATGGGGCAGATGTATTTACCTTCAAGCTATCAAATACAGATCCAACACAGATTAAGTGCTTGTTGAAGTAACTGATTATATTAGCTTTGTCCTTTATTTCATCTGAGCCAACCACGATATGTTCAGAGAGATGTGAAGCAACATGTGTAAGAGATATGAATTTAATTAGTTTCCAAAAAGTTGAAGAGTTATTTAGATGATCTTTGAAATATTTAAAATGGAACTCTGATTAGGATTTTCTAATCATTGAAGTGCACTTGTTTCTTAAGGTTCTAAAAGTATTTCAATCAGCTGAAGAGTTTGAAAATCTTGTTTCTTAGATAAATTAACTCTGATAGACTATTTGAAAACCAAGGATTATTCCTACCACTGATCCTAAACTTCTTAACAGGAACATGTTTATTACAAATAGATAAAAATATTGAATGAAAACAATCCAAGGCCAATTCAACATCTGGCATCGGAGTAACTCTGTTAAGAACACCATAGTGCACATCATACAGGAAAGCCTGCTCATTAAAACTTTTAAAATTTCTTTTAAAAATATAACGGGGGTTTTCCTTGGGGAATTTTGTAATTAAAATGCATAATTATAACAGTTCAAGGCCACATTTCCACTGACGCGTGCTAAAAGCAAGCCAGCTAAAAGAAATGATTAAATTTAACCTGCTCCTTTGCAGCCTTACAATTATTCTACTTTTTATCCAGTTTGCATGGTAACTGCTGTCCAGTCATGGCTTCAGATGCTCAAAGAAGTTGCAGAGGAAGAGGAGGAAGGGAAGAAGAGGGGTATTATGACGGAAGAAAATTAAGTTAAAAGGAAAAGGAGATTTCTGATGCTTAAGAAAATCCCACTATAGACTTTCAGTTTCCAACATGCCACATCCTCATTTGTCAGATTGCCATTGATTGACAGACCTGGACATTGCCAGCCACCTGTACAGATGTTGCTATGACGACCGTCTATATTTACAACTGAGGCTGGATCCAGGCAGGAGGTTTAAAGAAGAGCGCTAACACTGTATCAGTAGCAGACACCTGCAACCATGTTATCTGTCAGAGGTGATTCACAGCATCTGTCAGACCAACCCAGTCACCAGAACAAAGTGTTTTCATTGTACGTTTCTGCAAACCACAGATACACAGGCATTATGGGTATTTCCAATGGTTTTTACCTTAGGTCAAGGTTGAGACTTCAGTCTCTTGAATTAAGTTAAGGGAATGGAATGCTAAGGTATTAGCATTGCATTGCAGCCTTGTTCTTCTTAAAGGTGTTACAGTACACAAAAGCAATGCTTTTCTAACTTAGTTTGGGTTGAGCATTTTAGTTTTTTTTTTTCTTCTTCTTCTACTTTGTTTTTATTTCAACTTATGCCAGGACACATGGTGAGGTGACAAGTGAAACCTTATAAGAGAAGTTATGTATGAATTTTGCTTCAAGCGCATAGGAAAGCAAAAGTAGCTCAAATAACCACTCAATACAACCAAGCCATGCAGAAGAGCATCTCTTAAAGCACAGCACGTCCAACCTTGAAGCAGATGGACTATAGCAGCAGAAGACCACACCAGGTGTCACATCTGTCAGCTAAGAACAGGAAACTGAGGCTATAATTCTCACAGGCTCACCAAAATTGGACAACAGAAGATTGGAAAACATTTCATCCCAATCCCACAGACCATTTTAGCTTAGATTGGAAAACATTTCCTGGCCTGCTGAGTCTCAATTTCTGCTGCAGCAATCAGATGGTACGGTCAGAATTTGGTGAAACAACATGAAAGCATGGCTCCATCCTGCCTTGTTATGATGGTTCAGCTGGTGATGCAAAGGTGTGGGGAATATTTTCTCGCCACACTTTGGGCCTCTTAGTATCAATTGAGCATCATTTAATCACCACAGCCTACCTGAGTATTTCCCTATATAAGCACAGTGTATCTATCTTCTTATGGCTGTTTCCAGCAGGATGACACATTGTCGCAAAGCTCAAATCATCTCAAACTGGTTTCTTGAACATGACTGTAATCAAATGATCTCCACAGTCACCAGATCTCAATCCAATACAACACCTCTGGGATGTGGCAGGATGGGAGATTGGCATCGTGGATGTGCAGCCGACAAATCTGCAACTGTGTGATGCTATCATGTCAATATGGACCAAAATCTCTGAGGAATGTTTCCAGCACCTTGCTGAATCTATGCCAAGAAGAATTAAGGCAGTTCTGAAGTCAAAAGGGAGTCCAATCCAGTACTACAAAGGTGTACCTAATAAAGTGGCCAGTGAGTGTATATATTGTTGTTGATGCCTGCTGTGTTCTGTACCAGGGTTTTGTTGCCATTATTGTCAGGGCAACTTTATTGTCAAACCTGTTCCTTTTTTTACCTGAGTCTCAGGGGATATTTTGCAGCTTTGAAAAGTGGAAACACAGGCAGCTGCTGAAGCTTGGCCGTATTTCAACCATTATTTAGGACATTAAATTCTTGTAATTTTCTCTTTTTTTTAGCCTTCAGTTGTTTCTCAGAAAAATACTGTCAGGCTCATTCTTGGGCTGCGTATTTTGGGTTGGACTGCTTATTTTTGTACATATGCACCTTTTCCAGGTAAATTACCCAACATAGTCCACTTGTTACTAGTCAATAATAATAATAATAATAATAATAATAAGCAAGTACACAACATGACTAGTGCCCAAGCCACATCATTTTTTCCCTTGAGAAAATGTGCTTTATTGTTTTATATAGCACAACATTATTATTTTTATTGAGGTTTCCACCTTCCTCTCAGTTTTATTTTATTTCTTGATCGTTTTTCCTTGTTCCATGGTGGCAGCAATAAGTGTTTTTATTATAACCTTTCAATGAATTCGGGGGGGGGTTACAGACATGGAATCTTTGGGTTTTATTATTGCACAGGTGTGCTTTATCAGCAAATATTTTAAATTCACTAACATAATGAAACTAGCAAAAAAAAGGAAAAAAGTCATTTATTCATCTGCAGAGTATTCAAAGGTAGGTTTCCATTAGAAAAGTCGTTGGACTGAAGCCGGGGGGCTGGGTTATTGAAGCACTATCTGCCCGAAAAAATTATTATTATTTTTTTTTTTTGGTTTTTTTTAAGGCTGTTTTTAACAGGTAACAGGTGGCAAATAGCATACATTAGCTAACCTAATGGTCATCAGTTGCGTCTAAAAAATATCCTAAAAATACCAAATTGCCTGATGCTTTGGCCCAGCTGAGGGTCTTAATCTTTGTTTGTGCTTGTATGTAGATCCTTTAAAAGAGATTCTTTATCCATAATAAATTGACCTACATAGTTGTGTCTCTGTATTAGATTGCACTCTTGTGGATATAAACCAATGACTGTAGAAAACAATATTGTGTTTAACCTGTAACACAGCAAATAATGTAGTCAGCTAAAATGGTCTGTGGGATTGGGATGAAGCTGTGCTTTTAACTGTGGAATAGTGCTTAGGGCAGGTGTGTCATGACTTTTTTCTACAATTTGTGTGACTCATCAAAAGATTACTTGAACCTCATAAAACTCATAACTAACATTCCAAAGAGAACTTAAAATAGTCTCTTGATGCATGCTCAATAATCCAGGTAAAAGAATCCCAAAAAGTTGAATCTGTTCATCTGGACGTAGCGTTTTTTAGTAGGAAAAATGTTTCGTCACCTCTGGTGACTTCTTCAGAAAACGGAGACTGAAGAAGTCACCAGAGGTGACGAAACATTTTTCCTACTAAAAAACGCTACGTCCAGATGAACAGATTCAACTTTTTGGGAAACTTAAAATAGTAGTGCCAATAACAACAAATAAACCATTGTGCTCTTTTACTTAGGGGTGCTAGTAAAGCAGTGTCTGGTACCTATTTATTATTAGTATCAAAGCAACAGAAAAATTTATATGGCATTAACTACTTACAGATAAAAAAAATAATACCACTTTGACCATTTATTTCTTTGGCAGCATTATTTGTTGAAAACTTGGATATTCTGGTCAGGAGATCAAACTGGTACCGTTCCAATGACCAAACACTCTTTAACAACTAAATAATACAGGATTTTCAAAACTTTTGAACACAGAATGTTTATACTGATGGAGGACAAGTTCCCATATGCTCCTCTGGGAATTCACTGAGAGTTTATTACTGAAATAAAAAGGCCCTGGGGGAGTTTTTTTATAATCCAGGCTGATGAGAATCTTGATGTGGTGCATGTCTGGAAACTGCAGCTCATTCCAGTCTGTGACTCATTTTCCAACACAGTCCCCAGGCAGTGTCTGAATCTAGCTTGTGAAGCAGTGTGACTGATGCTAACTTACCTGTGCATGACTCTAAGGCTCCTGGACCCCTTGAGTATTTCACTAGATTTAAAATTAGCTGCTGAGTTGTGAGGCTGTCAGTAATTTGAAAAAGGAAAAAAAAAATCTATATAAACAAATCTAAGAGTCTCCAACCACAGTACACTCTCTTTGAGACTGTATTTAGGCACAGCAGTGCTTTAATGTGCTGAGGTCAGTGTGCCCCCATGCTAACAAAGATAATGTAATTGCTGATGTTTGGCAAGTTTAAGGAGTTGAAATAAAACCAGAACTTTTGGTTTCTGTTGTTTAAGTAACAAAATTCATTCATAATTTGAAAACAGTCAGTGACACTGATAAATAGTGGGGAAAAGTACTTAAAATGAAGCTCTAATCAACAGGCTCACTTGATATGTTTAGATAAAGTGGGTATATTTTGGAAAGATAATCTAATATTAAGGTTAATGTTGTATTTATTCACTAACTAGAAGTACAGTAGCAGACAGTGGGAATGGTGCAATGTACTGAGGAATTTCCTAAACATCTTTGTGTTTATCTATTTAGCGATATATTGATTTTCTCTAAGACTCTCACCCAACATCAGGAGCACGTTTGGATGGTGCTACAATGACTACTTGAGAACAGACTATATGTGAAGGCAGAAATGGCAAATGCGAGTTTCATGTGTCTTTATTCTCATTCCTGGGATACATACTTGAGACCGTGCAGGTGAAGACAGACCCGGAAAAGATAAGAGCAGTTGTTGAATTACCAACTCCCTCCACACATAAACAACTCCAGCATTTCTTGGGATTTGCGAAGTTCTACCCCCGCTTCATCCGAAACTACAGCAAGGACTTTTGAATGGTCTGCAGAGGTCGAGGGCAACGCAGTTGTTTTTTTTGTTTGTTTTTTTTTAGAATAACGCAGTTGTTATTCTAACCATAGTGAATACGTTTTCTAAACCCGCCCATTTCATCACCTTACCTAAACTCACTACAGCATCCGAAACAGCTCAGCTTCAAGTCATACACGGTTTTTGGTTATATGGAATCCTTGTTGATATACCTTACCCAGGCCCACAGTTCATTTCCAAGGTTTGGCTGGCATTTTGTAATGCTTTAGGGGCCTCGGTTAGTTTAACTTCAGGGTTTCACCCTCAGTCAGAGAGAGTTAACCAGGAGCTAGAAGCTGCTTTACATTGTGTTGCTTTTCAGAATCCGGCCACCTGGAGCTCACACCTTCCCTGGATTGAGCATGCTCATAACACCCACACTTCTACAGCTACTAACCTTTCCCCATTTGAAGCATCTCTAGGGTATCAACCTCTTTTGTTTCCCTCACAAGAGAGTAACATAGCAGTACCATTTGTGCAACAGCATCTCCACTGCTATTGGCGTGTCTGGAGGCAGACAAAGGAGGCGTTTTTGAGGACTTCTGTGCTGAATCAACGCTTTGCTAACCGACAGATACTCACCCAGTCAGAAGGTTTGGTTATCTTTCAAGGACATTCCATTAAGGTGCATAACTCCAAAATTAGCACCCAGGTTTATTGGGCCATTTGAGATTGACAAGATTGTGAGTCCTACTGCCGTCGGTCTGAAATTACCTACCTCCATGAAAGTCCATCCCGCATTTCATGTTTCCCAAATTAAGCCGGTTGTCTCCCTCTTTGTCTTCTGGCAGATCTGCCTCCTCCGCCTGGGATGGTTGGGGGAAGGCCAGTCTACTCTGTCCACAAGATTCTGGATGTCCGACGGCAGGGTCAGGGTCTCCAATTTCTGGTGAACTGAGAAGGTTACGTGCCGGAGAAGCAATTCTGGATCCCACAGGGATTCATTCTTGACCCGTCATTGATTAGAGACGTTTGCAGGAAGCGTCCAGACAAGCTGGGTAGATTTCCCGGGGGTGACCATTGAGGGGGGAGATACTGTCGTGACATGACAGGCTATGGCTGGGGTTTGTTCTTTTTGGTTTTCCTTTGACATATACTGCCAACACAACTTTGGCTCTTTGCAAGCATCTGCACAGACAACATGCTAACACGAAGCTAGCCAAGAACCCAGAGTGATGTTAAACCTGACTATATGTCAAACCCAGCCCTCAACAGGTAGCAAAGGCAATGATAAGCAGTCAGATTTGCAACATTGTAGTCTCCATTTCTACCTGTACATGTTTCTACAGTAGAATCACTGTGTCGATCGCTTTAAAGTCTCTTTGAGCTTTTTTTTTTTTAACTTTGCTTTTAACTTTGCTGTCGGTTTTGTGTTCATATATAAAAACTAAAAGAACGATCATGTGTGTCCTCATTAGGATAGGGATTTGTGTTGGTGTCTGGAACTGTAGCCTAAGGTTTATATTGTTTACTGGTAATTATGTGATAATGCGTACTTTTAAGAAAAGTAACAAGAAATGTGTAATACATTACTTTTTTGAGTAACGACCACAACACTGGTTGTTGGTCTGTTAAGGACCAGATCATTCAGTGTGTTAAAAAGTAAAGAAACCTTGAGATGACTGTGACTTATAAATGTAAGTGTGCATAATGTTACATATTTTCAAAGGTCCACTGATATGCACTTTTAGAAATTCCTATTCATAAAAATTTTTCTTTTAATTATTTTCTTTTGATGTTTCTTTGCAGGTTTTTCCTCTTGAATGATTTGTGTGATTCACTGACACATGGATCGGGAGAGAGATTGCAAGGAGGAATATTTTGTTTCTCTCATGTTTTTCTTTTGTCACATGTCTCTCTTCTCTCTTGCCATTCCGTTTGCTTTCCATGTGTGACTCAGTCCCTATCTGAGTTGTGAATATATTAGCAAATAACAAATAATTCACTAAATAAATACAGGATATTATTTTGTTTGTGAGTTGTTACCAGCATCCCCCTGTTATTGCCTCATTAGGTAATGTCAGCAAGGGTGGATTCTGTGGCTAAAGACATACAATACAGTAGATACACGTGGTCCATCCTGACTACCCAACAGAAAAGTAAACAAACCAAAGCAGAGCCTGTGTGTATGTGTGTGTCTGTGTGTGTGTGTGTCACAGCAGGAGGTTTTCCTTGCTGTTTGTTGATGTTCTTTCGGCTGAGTGGACGGGAGGCTTATCTTAATGGGACTGCCTAGGTGGAAAGCTGGTTGTCTCCATAACAGAAACCACGCACGTGCACATGCACAGACACACAAGCTAAAATTGGTCCATTTGTATTAATGAATGATGGCTTAATCCCCCATATTACTGTCACATGCTAGTAAACAGGGAAGTGTTTATTTCCAGTATTGATATATTGAATCTAAATTGTTTCAATGACCCTGTTGGTTTCCCAGAAGGAGAACCTGTATACAATACTGTGGCACATTTACCACATCAGCAACATTACACATTTTTTAAAAGGTCAGAGTCACTGTGACAACAGAAGGGCTAGAAGAATCCTATACTGTAGTAATGAGACAAAAATAATTTGGTATCTCCATCCCCTCCATCACTGTGACATTTCAGGCTATTGTCATCCTCAGGATGTGAAATGATATTGTTTTTGTCAAAGCTGCTAGCACATCTCAGTTACGCATAAGGTGTCCTTTGGCAGCATGAGTTGGACAAAACTTACTGGTATGAAGCGGCACATTTTAACCCAAACCACAATCATTTCCTAACTCTAACAAAGTAGTTTTTAGTGCCTAAATCTAACCAAGTGCCTTTAATTGGCTAAAACCAAACAGGGCAGTGTTTTATAGTGCCTATACCTGATGAACAGGCGAAAGTGAAAGTAGAAAGCCAGCAACAATGAAACTAAACAGCAAGTGGTGAAAAAAAAAAAAGTGAAAACTTCAAAACATAAAGGATGCGAACTGGAGTCTCTTGGCAGTCAAACCTGCAACCTCTACTCTCCAGACTTCATACTTGGACTTTGTAGGTCTCCAAAACATGGTTGTTATCTCTCCGTAGCCAGTACTGACTCCAAAAGTGGTGGGGTGGGGGAAAAAATCGATACAGCATACTATCGGCATATTTTGCATGGCGATATTGTAGCAATACAGGAACACCAAATATTGATATTTGATTAAATAAATGAAAACACTCTGGGAATACTATGAACAAGAGGGCTCATCTCATGCACCACTATCCTGAGATAACGTTAACCGAGCAAACTTAGATTAAACGGCTCAACTGAAAAACCATCCAACACTGGACACACTTAGCTCCACAAAGCTACCTCCTAATTCAGAGCAAGCTAATGGCTCAGTGACTAAACTGGTGACTAAATGGTTGCCCGGATTTTGAGGGTGCTGCATACTCACGACCACTCGCAAGGTGATTGCACAGGTTGCATGATAGGAGGCAACCTTTCTGCAAACAGTTGCAATCTGACTTGGACTGACTGCAATCACTCTCAGAGAGATTAAAAGACATGTTGTGCATAATGGAGAGACACACGTGGCATCTGAAAAAATGCCTCCTTAGAATAAGAACAGATTGGACATTTTGATTCTCGTTTTACATATTTCAGACTCATCGAAGTCAATCTGGTTCTAGTGCAATCCAAATGAATTCAAGGTAACACAGTCCAGTTTAGTCCAGGTAATATTGGCCAACAATAGCAAACTGTCAACTTTGAAAGAGCTAAAAAGTGCACACAAGTATTCACGTTGGGTGCTAATGGTGTAAAGTACAGCACTTTTGACCAGGAGACAACAATTTGTGTCCCTTTTGGAAAAAATGCTCATTGAAAAAATAACACCTAAGGATGCCCAGTGTGTTAAAAATGTCATGCCAATGTTGGAAGAGAGACTGATCTCACTAATTTATGCATCTCTGAGAAGCCATAAACTTTGATAAAACAGTAGTATTTGATTACGCCACCTCAATCAGTCCATCCGAATCAAATTCCATCTAGTCCAGTCAAACTGATATAGTCCTGTTAGCCAGGTTAACATGAGTATATCGTATATTTAAAAGAATTCACCCACAGTACAGTTGTTGTTAAGGGGGTAACTATCCACTGAGCACAAACCTGCTTTTGTCTCTGCTTTAAATATACTTTTTAATGTTAAGTTTTTATCTTGGGAGTCCATAGGAATATTTGAGCCAGTGTCAAGTTCTTAGTCCAAGAGCTGCTGTTGTTGGCACTTACGTGTTGGCTCCAGAGGTTTCCATTTTGTTCTAAGTTATTTGGGTCCAGGCAAATCCAGTCAAATCCATTCTAGGCTAGTTAACAGTCCAGTCTAATACACATCAGTCAATCAAATATTTTCCAACAAATTCACCTAATTATGTGCAGTCCAAAACAATACATTCTAGTTTAGAGTTCTCCAGTGTAATCCACTATATAATGTTAGACAGTTTGATTAAAACATTAAATGAAAGAACTATGCCATTTGGAGATGAAGCTAATTAAAAAAAACAACCTTAAAATATATAAAGAGTTTAAATAATTAAAAGGTTTAATCTCTGAATTTAGTTCACTGAATCATACCCTTATATATAGTGACTCAACAGATAATAATAGTATGATTTAAGGTTTACATAAAAACTACAACAAAAGGAGGACAAAAATGAGATGAACCTGGGTTTCAGTGCATTTAATCTTCAAAATAGCTTTTATTATTTAACATCTATTAGATGGTAACTTTGGTGAGTTTACTGAGTTTATTCCAATGAGATCTAGTGACTCAAAAGGAGATAGACAGAAGCAACAAGACCCCCTCCTCCTCACTCTGTCTCATCCTAAAAGTAACTCAGGCTTTGTCTGGTGATATAACATGCAGCATTATTGCTCCAGGCTATCACAGCCTCTCGGAGCAGGTATAAAATAGCACAGGTAGGCTTCTGTCTGTACATGCTGAGTGTACATGGTAGTTTTTTTTTTCTTTTTTGTTCCAGAAACATAATTGCCTTTTTGACACACTGAAGCCCGAGAAACCAACATTTCTGCACACATAAATACACACACCACATGGCTTTGTTTGGGGATCCTGGTCACTTTAGCACAATAGAATGAACTGCTTGGCAACTAGTGGAGGATGAGCACACACATTCAGGCACTGACCACTACAGAAGAGCCATCGGGGTTATGGTGCCCTCAGCTAGGGCTAATGACACAGAGAGCAACCGGTGTAACAGATGGCCTTCGCTAAGTCATATGAGGCGCTCTGTTAGCAAGTGTGATGACTATGACTCTCTATTGTTTACTTATTCACACCATTGAACATATTTACACACATTCAGACAGCATGACCTCTTCTGGAAACATCCTTTGTCTTCTGCTTGCCTCTCTTTTTTTCCATGTAGGAAATAAAAATAATGGACCAATTTAGGCTACAAGTAAAGGAAAAATGTTGTAAACCTAAAGTGTTGTTAGACTGGTAAACTGTAAGCTACTTTGTCGTGACACATGGGAGCATCTTACAAGCCCAAAATCCAAGAAATCAACCACTATTCCTATACTGGAATAAATCTACCTTTAAACGAAAAATGAATAAGCAGAAACACTTCAGGTATTAGTTTCACACTTTGGCAAATATCAAGCGGCCACCTCTGGGGCTGTGAAACAGATTTTTGACTGTTTCACATTCTTATTTTAAATGTAGTGCATAAATTTTGGAACAGCTGAACCAGTCGGCTGAATAAGTGGTTTGTTTTAAACAACTGCTGAAAAGTCATTTTTATAGGTTAGCTTTTCCTTAATCTTTCACCCTTTATTTTTGGCTGTAGTTTACACCCTGTGCTTGTATGGATGCATGCGTATGCTTGACTGTATGTTTATGGTAGGACATGTACACATATTTAATGTATGTTTTAGCCAAACTGTGAAACATTTTGCAACTGTGTGTTAAAACTGTGTGTAAAAAATGTCTATGTAATACACCCATAGTCTTTGGATGCACCTTGCTTACCAAGCTTGTTAGCCTTAGGTGATTAGATCAAATTAGATCTCTACCCTCTCATCCAAATATGGCTCTAAAAGACTGTGGCTCAGTCTGAAGGTAAGAAGCTTGTGGCTTCTTACCTAATAAACTAACTAAACTAATATGAAAGCAGTATTGGTCTTAAATTTCAGCCAAAAAAAAAAAAAGTGACTACATCAGAAAATAATGCAGGTCCCATTTTAGTTGTTATTGTATTTAAATGCTGGTCTCTATGACAATTATCAAATGACCAGAAACAGAGTGACTTAGTGCAGCACTGGACCTTTACAGCTACACTTACTGTCAACTTACTGTACACATACAAAGTTTCAGTACTGTGTACAGTGACCCTTTATGCACTCAGACAGTAAAAATGTGAGAAGAAACTGTTGTAACTGTACTTCCTACAGACTGTAAGATGTAATATACATGTTGGGTAAGCAACAAATGCTGCTTGTGGCCACTGAGCAAATCTGCGGTACAAGTGCGACCCCTGCTGAGAATAGCATGCATTGCAACCTGCCCCACCTTTATTAAAGATATTTCCTAATACCAGCAAACACCTTAATTATTTTCCTAATTCCTAATGTCCTTGATTTTACACTGGAAAAGTCGTGTATGTGAACTAATGAGCTTGTAATTATTGAACACTTTCATGTTATTGGGTGTTAAGATGTGTGCATGTTCTTTTTACACCTTTGAAGGGGTCCATTTTAGATAATAACCCCATTATTATGATTAGAAGATAAGCCTGCCCGTCAAATTATCTAGTTAAGGTCATTTCATCTTGACACAATATGAGACAAAACTTTTTTAGGTCATATTGTCAGGGCAACATGCTTCAAGTGGCTCATCTTGAAGCGCCCCCGCATCTAGTAAACAAGAGAGAGGGGGAAAATATTTCTGCGTGTCCTTGTCAGAGTGTTCCAGACTGGGATGCTATAAGGAAATTGGAATAACTATTAGCCAGAGTGTGAGTCACAGCCTGTCTGACCAAACAGTGCCGATCACGTATGCATGGAAACCTATTTTCCACCTGCAGCTAAGGACACAGTAACACAAGCAGAGAACACTTGATTTAGGCAAAAGTAAGCAGAACACAATGTATATTAATATTGTCTCCATCATCAGTGTCAACAGCAGCATCAGAGGTAAACCGGAATAGACTGCAAAGATCAGGTTATGTGACAGATAGTGATATTCTTGCATTTGACCAATCAGTAATGCCCTGGAGCATTTCAAACTTCAGTGTACTTCCAGAATTTGGGATATTGGGTTTTTCACCCATACCTACTGTACTCTCACAGTTATCGTCATAACACCAAAATTGACAGTGGTAAGCTGATGAAACAGTCGTAAACTTTGTTCTCCTAATTCTAAAACTCAAGTTTTAGAATTAGGAATTCTGAGAACAAGAATTACAATTCTAAAAGTCAAAATTCCAATAATAATCTCAAAATTCTGAGAAGTAAGCCTAACATTCTACGATTAAAGTCAGAATTCTAAAAATTAAAATTCTCAGAATAAAGTGAGAATTTTAAGAAAATGTCAGAATTCTGCAAAAAACATGAGAATTCTAAGAATTCAGTGCTTTGTCAGCTTGGATTGGAGTTCAGCACGTGCACCAATTTGGCTCACATCCACATAAAACTTGAAAGGCTGATCCAATCGGGGAGCCAAAAAAACAGGAGCAGAACACAACATGAAGCAGACCAACTAAAATTTGTTTTGGCTCTCAGAAAATCAGTCAGAGGAGTCACTATAGTTGAAAAATTCTGGCAATATAGCGCTATGAAACAGCAGCAATAACTGACTAGACCCGTGGGAAGAGGGAACTCCTTGATGGCTGTTACCTTGGCATTAGCAGGCCTCACATTGGCCCACAATCTTACCAAGATAGGTTACTGTTGCTTTTGCCAATTCACATTTTCCCAGGCTCACAGTCAAATTTCCATCTGCTAGCACGAATGTGATGAAGGTGATCTTCCCATGTACCACCACATTGTCCACACAGACAGCACAACCTTCCAGTCAATTAACAACCATATTCATAAGTCATTATGTTGCTGGTGCATTGCATAAACCAAAATAAAATAAATAAATAAATAGTTCAACTTGCACTGAATTATCAAAAAAGGAGGCAAGGCGTGTATGATGTACTGACTGACCTCTGTCTGTGAGGAATGTGAAAAATGTGTTAAAGGATGTAATAAAGCTGATGACCCACAGTAAATAATGAAGAAACTCTTGCATCATAAAATATGTTCTTTACACATTGGTTTTTTTTACACATATCTTTCTTTTCACATTGATACTGGTGTGGTGAAGCCAGCTGCATGAAACCTGATTTTGTGAAGTCAAAGCAGAAGTCAATCAAATGCTTTGGATAGATCACAATGCTCAAAAGAACAAAACTGCAATGAAAATGTTCCTGAATTTGTGGAGAATTTTAAGAATTTTAGCAATCATGAGACACACAATAGTGGGACTGCTGCGGATTATTAGAATATACACTACTGGGCAAAAGTCTTGAGCCACCCCTCATGTCTTTATATTTTACAAGGAAAATGGGAAATGGGTGCAGTAATATGTTTAAAAGTGGGAAACAACTTTTTAATAATATATTTTATTATTTGGAAAGATGCAAGTGCTTCTTCAATGCTTACTGTAGGTCATTAGCTTTATTATATCCTGGTTAATTAATAATTAATATAATAATAGTACAACCTGAATTCTGGAAAAGTTGGGATGTTCTTTAAATTTAAACAAAAGTTTCTGGAGTTTTGGTGTTGGAATTTGGTCCCATTCTTGCCTGATATAAGTTTCCAGCTGCTGATTACCAACAAGAATGTCAAATTTGGACTCGTCTGACCATAGAACACTTTCCCACTTTGAAACAGTCCATTTCAAATGAGTCTTGGTCCACAGGACACGACGGTGCTTCTGGACATCTGTAAATATGGCTTCATTTTTGCATGATAGAGCTTTAGTTGGCATCTGCAGATGGCACGGTGGATTGTGTTAACCGACAGTGGTTTCTGGAAGTATTCCTGGGCCAATTTAGTAATGTATAAAGGTCTTCGGCCTTGTCTCTTACGCACAGCGATATCTCCAGTTTCTCTGAAACTTTTGATGATGTTATGCACTGTAGATGATGAGAGTTGCAAAGCCTTTTCAATTTGACGTTGAGGAACATTGTTTTTGTAGTATTCCACAATCTTTTTATGCACTCTTTCACAGATTGGACAGCCTCTGCCCATCTTTA
>VUQS01043489.1:4043-22825 GCA_015108495.1 Heterochromis multidens
CACACACACACACACACACACACACACACACACACACACACAAAACACACACACACACATACAGAAAACCTTCCCCATTCATGATAAAATAACCTTGAACATCCAATGGAAGAAGTCCCAAAATAAACTCACCTCAGCGAGAACAACCATGGGCCCACCAGGTCTGACCTCATGTTCAAAGTCCTTCATCTGCCCCACTTCCTCCTCATCAGCCTCCTCCTCCTCCTCTCTTTCAGGTTGTATACTGTATTTAAAGTGCACCTTACCAGTATTCCTTAGGATCACATCTGCTTCACTTCTACAATGAAAAAGCTACAAGGAGAGATTAAGAGGAGAGAGGAAACACTGGTTTGCTTTTCAAAGCTGGCTGTGCCTTTATTTTCATTAATGATCATGTCAACCAGTTTATGGCAAACAGACAAAGTACTCCACCTAGTGCCCTGTATATTTTGTAGAGAAGACATTTAGGTTTTTTTAGAGATGCATTCACGATGATGGCCACCTTTTATGTCTTATGGTTTATGAAAATATAAGAAAGGCGATAAGATAGTTTTACACAAAAAGGGCACAAAAGGGACAGAAATAAACAAGCAAAACAAAAAAAAGAAACATTTCCCAGCTGCACACTTGCGCATGCACAAGCAGGGTTGTTATAGGACTTTCTAATTTATATGGATAAATCTAATCTTTGACTACAAGAGAACAACACAGGAGTAAAAGGGAGAGAGAGAGAAGAATGCTGAACAGACAGGAAGGTCGAAGAAATGTTCTGCTGAATCGCTTTTTCAACTAAATCAAAAATCAATGCGTCCTTGTTTTGAATATCAATGATAACTGGTCCGGATGGCTTGCAAAGAAGGAGTGGAGGTACAAAAGTGTGGAAAAACTAGGCAGTGACATTTAAAGCTTATGTGCTTCCTCTCAGCAGTATTTTTAGTGTTTAAAAACAAGGTAAAATGTCAACTTAGACATTCCATCTTTAAACAATCTATCTTTGTGACAATTATCATGCCCTCCCTAGAAGGAATTAACAGGCAATAACAGAGAGAATTCAAATGGGAAAGAGGGAAAATAACTGTCAAAGTGAGAAAAACAAGTAATCATAAAGCAAACTGCACCAAGGCAGCAAACAAGCATCATAATCCACAATCACAAACAAATGTGCCACCTTCTCTTTCAGGCCCATCAGTGTTCCCTTCAAAATGGCAGCATGCTTCACTCCTCTAAGTTTTGTAAAAATCTAATTAGTTTTGTCTGAGATAGCAGGCACGACACATGGGTGAGCAAACAGATGGCAACAGAAGAACAAGGACAAGGGAAGCAGGATAAAAGAACATCAAGGAGGAAAAATGAACACAAAATAATGGAGAGTATCATAAACAAACCCAAATCCCCTCCCAGTCCTACAATTATCAGACCTAATGAAATGCATAGACTCAGTCTCTTTTAGTACGAGTGGAAGGATATTAACAGAGATATAGAAATATGGGAAATGTAGCTCTTTCAACACATGACGACACTTTTTGAGGGTTCAAAACTAAGTTGAGAGAGGCACAAAAAGTCAGTGTAATTTTTAATATTTTGTGGAACATCTTTTGGCCCTTCCTCCAACCCCAACCACCCCCAGCTTGCTTTCCTGAGGGGTTCAACAGCCTTTCACTTGGTCTTCAGGAGAATAAAACACATTTCTATAACACTGAGATCAACACTCTCGCCAACTAATGTGCTGGGCGAACACACAGTTATAAAAAGTTATGCCACTAAATGATGTTTTGGCTGAATTATAGCACACAGAATGCTCTGTTGTAACTTTTATGTCACAGTGTTGCTTCTGTCAGCAGTGAAATCACCAGTAGTCTACATGCCAATGTTCCATTTCCAATTTCAGCTATACAAGCCCAAAACATAGCAAAAGGAGCATCATGTCAGATGAGGTAGTATGCTTTGGATCATGGGCTGTTTAGCATTTTTTATTCACATTATTATCTTTAATTATTTGCACAATTTACACCTCACCATGACATGGAACTTCACCTCAGTTTGAGGTGAGTCACATGAGAGATCTTCTGGCCATGATGTAACACTGAAGTGGTTGCCCATAAAAGAATGTAGTGACCGTCCCCAAACTTTTGGCACTTCCTGTTAAAACTGCTGCATCCCCACATAGGTTCTCTCGATATTGAAGTAAATATATTGAAATTAAATCTTAGAGTTGGCACTTTAACTTAATATTTTTTATTTTATTTTAAATTGAATGTGCTCAAGCTCAGAGTCTAAAGAACTGAAAAAGTGCAGCTGATGAGACGTTAAACTTAAGGAGCCCTGTATCTGTACCTGCTGACCAAAGTCCAAACGGGTCAGGTCAAAGCTGTAGCTGATTACTGATGCTTCTCCTCTGAGAATGATTTCATATATAGGCCCCTCCTCCACATGGAACTGTGCGACCACCTCTCTGCTGATATTTTCATGGCCGTAGAAGGAGAAAGTGATTAGCTGCTGACCCCCGGGTTGCAGATGACCACGTGTCAGCAAGATTTCAAATACCTACACACACAAAGAAAAAAACAGTAGAACATATTCAGTTATTCTCAGTCTCAGCAATGTTTGGACCCCAGTTTTCCTGACTTGCTTCCAGGTTATCAATCTTCTCAGTTAATGTATATGAAATGCCTTTGTGTTTCTGGGATTCTGGGCAATAAAATTAATATTTTTACAATGTATTTTTTGCAATGACAAGAATCTAATGCAATTTGATTAACAAAAATATTGAACAGATGATGAAGATAATCTTAGTTGGAACCCTTACTGAAACCAAACTATTTTCTGTTTACTAAAGGAAATATAAATATTTAAAGATCATGAAGATTTTGAAGATTTTTTAAGACTATTCTATCGCATCAGTATTTAAAACCAAAGGAATGTCCACACTGAGTTGGCAATGCCAGAAACAGTGTAGGAATGTGCATGTGTGTCTGCCTCCACAGTAGTACATACAGCATAGAGAGGGAATGACTTGCCCTTTAGCTGCTGGCTCTCTCTGTCCCCTGCCAAACTGCAAATCTCAGGGAAACCCTGATTTGTTTCCATGTGAGCATTTGCCTACCTCTTCCACACCCACAGGACGCTGTTTGCTGCTGTGTCCATCTGCGACAAACCTGGGGGTTAGAGGAGATGAAAAGGCAGGTGAGAGTGTTGTAAAGGAGAACGTCCATTCTTCCGTCTGATTTTCTGAATGGTTATGCTTCTTATTCTTTTTTGTAAGAACAAGATAATAAAACAAAACATCCCTAAAGTTAAATATATATATATATATATTTTTTTTCCCCCCCACAAATATAGAAAAGCTGCATTAAAAACCATGTACTAAATGGCACATAAGGAAATTCTCTTAAAGTGAGAAGGAAAATGTCATTCATTTTTCTGTCATTCAAGAAAAATGAATTCATTTGCAGCTTCATATTTTTATTCTAGAGCTCAACTAAAGTAGATTAACATGATAAACAATAAAAAAACAAAATAATAATTTTTTTCTTATATCGGGCCCTAGTGCGGGAGAGGAGATAAAAGCGATGATGCTCTAGAGCCCAGTATGGCTACAAGGACCATATTTAGGATATTCCCTCTCTTTGGCATCTTGCAGATCAAAGAGTTTAAAAAAAAGTGTTGATCATTTGGAGCAGCCTATATACTGGGAATTCAGCTAACTAGGAATGACTTATGCAATTTTTTTTTCCATATTTATACAAACATATACACATATATAGTGCATCTACACAACTAATGCATCCAAACCAAAAGTAAATTATCTAAACACTGTCTATCAGGTCCATCATTAACACATAATGTAAAACCCAAGTGAGGAAGAAAATCTTCAGCACCCACACCCCAAAGAACTCATTTTGTCTCTCTGTTCTACTCCCTCCTTCCCTATGGGATCAAATTGGGTGCATCCATCAAGTTAATTAAACAGAGTGTTCTATAATTAAGAGGAATTTTAATAGGCAAGCAGCAGGAAACAGGTCAGGATAGATTGCAGTGAAGTGCTGAATAAACATGGATGAGAATGAAAGAGATTTAGTGAGTGAAGCCATCTCAAAGCTGTACTGGAGAAGTTCTATATTAAATCACTGACCAGTGGCTACATTATAGCCAAAGGCTGCGTATATATGTGTGTTGGAGAGCTTCACAAAGTGCATATACATGCAAGACACTCTTCAGGTCTGCATGCACATTTGCTAGAGTGCCAAAGAATGCAAAAGTACTTGTGTGCCAGCTTATAATGAGTGAATGGTAGGGATGCAGTCAGCAGGGGGCACTGTTGTATGATCAGTCTGTGATTAACATTGTTTTAGGGGACAAGTCTGCCTGATGTTTGGCCTTGGGAATCACAAATTAATAGGTCCAGCAATGTATGACGTAAGACAAAACAAACATTGTATGTCTTAGAAAACATTTTTGGTGGATAAGACTTTGTAACATTTTTTGAGACCCCAGTGAAAAAAAACCCCAAAACAAAACAAACAATAAAAAAACACAGCTTTTTAAAATGTGGGTATTCTAAGAAAGAGGTTAAAACCCACTGGTGCGGACAGGGGAACAGATGGTGAGACAGCAGATGATGACTCTGCAAGAGCTCAGCTCAAAACAGAAATAGGCCATTCTGACATTCTTATATCTGTCTCTCGCTCTTCCATCTATTCTTTCCTTTATGTGCACCATAGGTGTAGACTTTTGAACCACAAACATCTCACTTTCAGCAGCCTGTCAGGAGAATTAAAGGAGCGATGGGTATAATAGCATGACAATGATAAATTATACTGGTACAGAAAGTGTCAGAAAAAAAAGGCTTTTGGTGGTTTACCACTGATAGGCAGCATATCTTAAATGGAACAATGACAACTGACAACACAAATGCCATTCTTGGCTTTTACATTTACATTTGGCTATATTTTTGCAACTGAGACGGTTCCATGAAGACACCCTCTTTAATTTGATCTTACAGATTTTAAGTTACCTGCCTTATTTCCAGTATTGGAGAGTAAGTACTCAAGTATTGTACTTGCATTTTTACTTAAGTATGTACATTGTATACATCTTTATAATTTTACTCTGAAACATTTAAGAGGAAACGTGTCTTTTGTGCTTTTAATGAGTCAATTTTAAAGCCATACTCATAAACTTTGTGAAGTTAAAGGCGATGTATTGTTATAGGATGTATTGTTATAGTTTAGCAGTTTGAAGTAGATAAAATTACCACCAACTTGATAAAAATACAACTTACACATTTAAATAACATTGATAGAGGACTCTGCATCAAGAATATTTTGTATATTTACATTTAAACCAGAATTTTGCATTTTTGATTTGTTACCTCCACCAAGGAGGTTATGTTTTTGGTAGCGTTTGCATGCGTGCGTGTCATTCTTGCTGTCTGTAAACATGATAGCTTGAAAAGTTTTGAATAAATTCTGATCAAACTTTGTAGGGGTGTAGAGTGGGGTCATGTTGACAATCCATTAAAATTTGGCTTACATCCACCAAGGTCTTCAAGGTCAACTTGATGACTTATTGGCCTAAAATTGACAAAAAGCCTTATAACTTAGAAACTATGATTCTTACAAGTGTGGTGTGTGTTGTCAACATATAGAAAGTACTGTATCAAGATTTAAAATATCATGTCACATCTAAATATGTCACATTTGACCTCTGACCTCACTTTTACGTTTCACATCTGCCTTTCTTTCAGGTTGACCCCAAATGTGTTCTATCTTTACAGAAAGTACTGTCAGGAGAAAAAGAATTCATGTCTAGTTATTTACAAATCAATACCTATTATCCATTACCTGCTCCTACATAATGTTTATATTCAAAATACAATACTATTCCCTTAAAAGTAAATACTGCCCAGAGAGTGAGATGCCATGGCGGAGGTTTGCTTCTTGTTTCTATTTGTATTTTGTTTTTTACTTTATTTTTTTTTCTTTTCCGTTTTGTTTCAGTTCTCAAACTGGTGGGCTGCAGGGCCCCTGCAGGAGGGAATAAATATCAACTGAAACTACATTGAATGAATATGATTTTTTAGCAAAAAAAACCCAAATATGAGTTTTCTAATGCTAGTGCACCAACTTTTATTTAACTGAAATTCAACTTGATAATTTTTGTTAAATATGAAAACAGACAAAAATTGTTTTGTCTGAAGGGGTGCATGCCAGAAAGAAGTTTGAGAACCATTTAATTACAGGTGCTAATGCTCTTAGCAATGATTCTCCATCTCAAATAATGACTGTGAGCAGTGGCTGTATCTCTCTCCCTTACTCTATCTTACCATATTTCCTTTCTCTCTCCACTTTAATGCTCAATAAAATGCACACAACAAATATAAAAAAATACCTTCAGCAACTGCAAACTTGTTATGAAGCAACACTATGAAATCACCTTGCAAATTTTAAGACCAGTACTCTCTCTCTTTCAGTTTAGCTTTGTTTTGTTGTTGTTGTTTCTTGATGTTTCTATCAGCCCCGGTGGGAAATATGTGACAATTTAGCTGCTAAATGCTCCACTACTGTAACCAGCTAAAGTCTAACAGTGTCTATCTGTGGTTTGTTTGTTGAGAACAGCTGCCTATTGCAGTTGAAAAGGACTCCATGAAAGCAGTGAAAGGGAACCACAGCATTAATGTTAGGGGTGGACAGCTAAACAATGAGCTAAAATAACTACAACAATTAGTAAAGCATATTCTCTTCACTATCAATGTTTCATCACAGTGAGTGACCGTTTTTCATATTGTTTTCAGACTCATACTCACACATTGTTGGGATATAAATATCCACTATGGACACATCAAGGGGATTTTGCTGAAACACAATTCTTTGACCGTAAGTAAGATTTTCTGAAAAGTCACTTGCTTTGTTGTCAGGATACATTTGTGTCATTTGAGCAAGACGACTAAAGTTTCTCTTATACACAGCAACAAATAAAGAACAGGTTCTCTAAAAGGATTCACCTTCCAATTTGACTTGCATTGTTTCTTGTAATGTACTGATTATAGCAGAATGATGATTGTTATCAAGGGCAATGTATAAAGATAACATTACATAAGTTTTTCCCACGCTGCTTTTGACTGTAAAATATGTGTTGTAGGACTAAAAAGATATTTTTGCTTTTTGACCATGTTGACCTTTTGTTAGAATTTTAGAGCGTCTGATTCTGGATCATATGCTTATATATTTCTTTTTCTCTCCAGTTTGTATACAGTCATGTGAAAAATAAAACTAAGTACATGTCTTTACTGTGTTAAAACACACCTGAATGCTCCAGACCTGCAAACTCCAAAACTTCCACTTTTATAGAGGTGCTCACATTTGCTGATGATCAGTTAATCAAGTGCATCTGATTAGCAGCAACTGGCCGCTTCTTACCCTATTAATTCCAATGGAAGCAGTAAGGGTGTACTTAGTTTTTCACAGAATTGCATACAGTCCTGTGAAAAGCTCTCTTTTGTATAGCGCTGCACAGTTAATTGAATTTTAATCTCAGCCACAGTTTTGGTTTCCCACAATTAAATAAACATGATCGATCGATGTTGAAAATGTGTGCTCCACCAAGAGAACGCAAAGCAAAAGCAACTCAAGTGCTCCCTAAATCACTGCCTAACGACGTGCCTGCATGCGCCAATCACAGCTGTTCCCTGCACTTGATTTGTCCTAGACTAGTCTGGATGAATAACACTATGTTAAAAGACAGATAAACAAAAAATTCAAATGTCTGGCACAGCAGAAGGTGGTTAGCTTGTCCCTCAAATTGGATCATCATTCGTTGTTTGGAAATACTTCATATTCAGGAGAAGTGGTGTTATCCAAGAGGAAATCATATGCGATGAGTGCTGTAGAGTTTTGTCTGCAATGCAAAGTAGCACAATTAACTTATTCAACTACCTGAAAACACATCACTAACTGCAGTATAATTAATGCATGATGGCCAAGAAAAACAACTCACATTAGCAGTGGCTGCTAATGTGAGTTGTCCAACATCAACTCAGACATCCATAAAAGCGAGCCTGTACGGTGCATCTGTGTCTCCATCAAGCTCACAAAGATGCACTGAAATCACCGATGCAGATGCATTCAGTTCAGCCAAAGATAAGTGTCCACTAAATACTGTGAGTGACAAAGACTTTGGGAAAATGGTAAACATACAGGACAAAAGATATGGTATCACCTTGCGCAATTATTTTTCCAAAGTGGCAATACCTGCACTGTATGCAAATGTTGCAGGGGAAACAGAGAGGAATCTCACAGCTGTCGAGTGCCTTGCTACAATTTTTATTCACATCCATCATGCAGCTACAATGAATGGAGTGACAGACTATATTTTGCTTCTAGGAGCTTCACTTAGTTCAGGTGAACAAACACCTTATTGGTCTCTAAAGATGTTTTAATTAACAGGAATGTAGCATAATGTAAAAGTGAAAACTATGGGTTTTATGATTTAATTTTGTGTTAAGTCTTGGTAAAATTTTTTTATTTATATTTTTCTTCTAAGACAGGCACTGAATTTAGGTGAATGAGGAGGATCAGTTTTATGCTGATGCAAAGATTTGTACATTGGCAGGAATGTAACACCACATGGATGTGAATACGGGGATTATGGTTACATGAAAGTGCAATAAAAACATTTTTTTCACTAAAATCAATGACTAACAATGAGAAATAATCACAATCTCAAGACATTTAATGCCTTTATACTTACACTATGCTGTAAACTATGATAAAGTTTAATTTAACCTAAATTAGTACATTTTCTGTGAACTTTGCATATGTTGATGGAGGGAAAAATACAAATAGGTACTGTATTAGCTCTAAAACTTCTCCTATGTGATGTTTATATTAAGATTCAGTTATTTTCTGACTGTTAAGAAAGGACTGAGCACAAAAAATACACTCAAAAAGAAAGTATAGGTACAAAGGGATTAGATTTTCCAGTGACAACACATAGACAAATGAATAAAAGACAGGTAAATTAACTAAATGCTGTTTCTGATCTTCATGGTGTTTGAAACTGTTCAAACAGACAATGAAAACTTGCTCAAGGATCTTTATCTTGGCATTACATTGGTCCCTCTGTAAATTTTGGTTTTAACACAACGCGGTCTGAAATAAATGGGGTTGTTGTATTAGTTATGACTGATCAGACTATCATTCAGTTGCACAGTGATCTAATATATCAAGCGTATAAGTAGCTACAATACAATTTAAAATAAAAAAATACTGGTGGCTGCCAGTGCTACCCCTCAGCTTTCTAGTAGATGCAGCTATGGTATGAATTTGAAAATCCTACGTCGCTTCATTCTCAAGTTATCACATTCACAAACTTGGGTGTCCACGCTGCACACCCACCTGGCAGGGTGACGACAATACCCCATCATCCCTTTTTGGCTGAGGGTTAAAAAAGGTGAACTAAGCCTTCTAGTTACCTTCTTGCTGAAAAAGAGTTCTCACAGACAGAAAAGCTACAGTATCTACCTATATTGTGCTGTCTCCATCTATGAGTGGAATAGATGGATAGAAAACAGTTAGCTCTATTGAAATTCCGCTCTCCAAGGGCTGTGGTGTAATTACTGATAGGGATGTAATTAGCTGAATATGGCAAGAGAGAGCAAGTTTTGTGTGGGAGAATAAGACTTTAAAGAGAGTCTGTGTGAGCAGAGTGAGGTCTCCATTTAATTAGCGAGACGGTCTGTGAGACAGATTGGTAGGAGAGGCTGCAATCTAAGAGGGAAAGGGTGAGGAAAAAGAGGAGAGAAGGTTGATAAGGATTAGGTAAGAAAGAGAAGCACAGGCAGGAGAGCAGGAAGATGGGAAGGAGGAAAAGTAAAAATGAATAAACAAGCAATGTAAAGCCCTAAGATGGGGGCAAGGACAGAAACACAAAGAAGAAGATGATTGAGGATGATAAATCTTTTAGGCCTTTTGCAGTTAGCTGGTTCAAGGCCATGGATAGGCAGACTACTATAGTATTCACAGTTCATTTAAGGGGAGGCAAGCCAAAGCCAAGGCTTGAATAAGGTACACAATCAGCAAATGTGTCCCACCCAGAGAATTTATAATGGATTTGGCTTTCAGTTCAGAGGGTTAATGTACAGCTACTGCACTGACTCACCCCAATGGGAAGTTTAAAAATATGTTTGAATTCCATTTTGTTCTTATCCATTCAGTAATCCAGTTCTATTTTTGTTCCATAATCCAATAGCTATTACAGAGCACAGATGCTTTAACATCCTGTAGTCCTGCAGCACAATAACACAAAAACCAGCCTCACACTGTGTAAGCTCACAAAGAAAAACCTATGATGTGGGAAATCCTAATTTGTGATCAAATATCATAATACTTTTTTCTTAACTTGTTTTTCATTATTTTCTTTTGTTTTTTTATCCATCCATCTATTCTCTTCCACTTATACAATTCAGGGTCATGGGGGGCTGAAGCCTATCCCAGCTAACATAGGGCGAAAGGTGGGGTACAGCTGGGACAGGTCACCAGTCTGTCACAGGACTAACACAGAGAGACAGACAACCATTCACGCTCACATTCACACCTATGGCCAATTTAGAATCGCCAGTTAACCTAACCCCACTTCCTATACCTAGACAGAACCCACACAGCCACAGGAAGAACATGCAAACTCCACACAGAAAGGCCCCGGCCAGATTGTGGATTCGAACCCAGGACCATCTTGCTGTGAGGCAACAGTGCTAACCACTGCACCACTGTGCTGCAGCATGGTGTTTGTTTTTATATTTACATAAAACTGAATTAAACTGGAACTTGTGACCTTTTGACCTTAAGTTTGGGAATTGCTGTATGATTAAATATAACCTCACATTGACCAGCAACAACAAAAAAAACATTTAATACTGCTACCACACTGCAGCATCAAAAAAAGACTCTTAAAAAAAATCAAGTTTTTAACCTAGCCAACATGTCCACATGGTGCTTTTTTTATATGCTAGAATATATCATATACCATGAGTTAATCAAGCAGTCAACACAGTGGCTGAGCATCGCCTTGAAACTGTGGTGTGCTAATTACAGTCTCAAGAACAGAGAATAAGTGAGCCAGGCAATTTCATGTGTAAAACCCTAAAGAGCCAATACGGTTAGTTTGAGCAGAGGGACTAACTTGTCAGAGCTGGTGATGGGGGAAAAAGGTTTATCAAACATAAGCAACGACCCTTATACCCTTCAGCAGTGTGAACCAACACCTTCCTGCATGTAGAAAGAAAACTTGCAAGTGAGCGGGCCATGTAGATGCTGAGGGGCAGACACCAGGCAATCATTAAGCAAGCGATGAGGCGAGGATAAATTTGTGGATACTAAATGAGGCAATTCAAAGTTCAAAGTTAGATCTTAGCCTTTTTAAAGCATTGTGGGATGATTTTTTATGGAAAATAATTTCAAATATGCAACTTTGATGAAATGACACAAGTTTTTAGGGGTTTAAAAAATGTCCTACTAGAAGCAAGTCGTGCAACTCGGCAGTCATCTTGGTAAAACGTCTTTGTAGTTACTTGGGCAGTCATTTTTAATACTTTGCTAATACTGTAGATTTCAAAGTGTCATGTCTCTCTTTTACAATGCCTCTGTTTTATTTAAGTCCAGGGGAGGGCCTTTAGAGTCTGACAACTCAGTATTTTACCATAGATACTTGAAGTACTGCAGGAATTTTTTAAGCAGGACTTTAATTTGCTTAGTCTTTAATGTAATGTATTTTCATTTTTACTCAAAGTCTCACTGTTGAATATAGAACTTTACAATTATACAAACTGCAAATGAACAACACATAGTGTCTGGTTGATAAATGTAATATTCTGATAGTGTGTGGACAAATTCAGTGTAAATATACCTGATGTTACTGTGTCTCCGGTCATCTAGAAAAGCCCAGCAATAGGACACAGGAAGCAGGGAGCAGTTAGTTATGGTGATTGCTTTGTGAGCCTTTGTGTAGTTTAACACACAGCCAAAATCTACTGTGGTGGAGGAGAAGTCGAGGTTGGGATAGTGGACCTCTGTGTGCAGCTCCACCACTTCAGAGGGATATAGTTTATTAGCGAAGTTAGTAAGTAAAAAGATAGTATTTTTTTTAGTTATTCACAATAGTTCCCAATCTTTTTGTCTTCTCAGGCCCTTAAATTAAGCAAAGCTATTCAAAGCAAAAGGTTATCCCATAAGTTTGAGATGATTAAAATTAGTGAAAAGACAAAACAAAAGTAGACATAACTCCTTTCCCGATTTAATTTCAATGTAAATGGGGGTAAACGCTGTTTTTAAGGGCACTTAACACACTTGTGTTCCAAATATAAAAATACAGTAGCCCCACTACTACATAGCAAACATTACGAACAGATATCCATTACGAAATGTTTAAAAAGTATTTAAATATGAGTAATAACGCAAAAAACAACATTAATCTGAGGTAAAGGTGAGGTACAGGTAAGTGCAGGTAAATAAGAACACAGCACATTTCCATAAAAATGTTGTATGGGTATGGGATGTATGGGTAAATAGCAGAATAGTGACCAAAATCAAGAGAATTAACGTTAGCTGGAATTAGAAGTGAAAACAACTAAAAAACAACAATGTGCAGTTTAGTGGTAGCTGTACTGTGGTCTCCTGGGGTCTCACACAGAGAGAAAGGTTCTATAAGTGAGAGCTTTATGGATACAGGCACAGAGGACACATTCTTTAGGATCAGCTTCTTGTATAGGAGCAGCAGTCTCTCTCCGTTGACCTGTAACACATTTACAAACATCTGTAATTAAGTGAATGCCAATAAAGAGACATCTCTGAAGGACAGAAATGAAACTGCTGCAACTGACTATTATCTGTCAACTGTTGATTACTTTAACAGGCTAAATTGTGATCAGTTTCTTCAAATAATCTAAATATTAACAACATTTACTACTGTCCTGTCACAATATCCCTAAACTGTACACCATCTGTGTGGTATTTTGTGGTGAAACTTGAAATATGCATTAAGGAGGCATATCAGACTAACATTCATATGTATCAAAGTTATAGATTATGGGACCTTTATTGATTGTTCACATAGCCTTCAAATAACATTTAAGAATATATATGCAAGATCCAGTAAAGGAAAAGAGTACAGAGCATTACAATAAGTAGTGTTCAATAAATATATATTTTAAAAAGGCCATGTTTGTTATTTTCGCTCACAACTAACCTTCTTTATGTGAAAGTTCAGTTACTGACCAGTGGAGCTACAAAGTATACTATACAGCACTCCCCTCACCTCCAACCGGTCACGGCAGATGGCTGCCCCTCCCTGAGCCTGGTTCTGCCAGAGATTTCTTCCTGTTAAAAGGGAGTTTTTCCTTCCCACTGTCGCCAAGTGCTTTCTCATAGGGGATCGTCTGATTGTTGGGGTTTTTCTCTATTATTATGGTGTCTTTACCTTACAATATAAAGCACCTTGAGGCAACTGTTGTTGTGATTTGACGCTATATAAATAAAAATGAATTGGATTGAATTAAATACTTTACCGCAACATGTAATCTAACGCACACACTGGCTATGATTATGAAATTCAGACTTTAGGATTATTCACTTTTAGGGCCTGCACACAAACAGTTTCACCTTAGGGGAGTCTGAAGATATTGTATACACCATGTCAGCAGAGCCACCTGGAACAAGCTCCAGACAAGATGGAATTAGGCTGACTATCGGGCATCTTTTTGCTGGAAGGAAGTACTCCACATTTTGGAACATCGCCCCATTTAGGAGTTAAATAGTAACTTAATAGTAAGTCAAAATTCAATTCATGAATATGAGCGTGCGATTTCTACCTGAAGTGTGTGCCTAGGTTGAGGCTGGGACCAAAAGGCCTGTCACTGATAACTGTAGTACCAGTGCCAGTGGCAGACAGGAGGACAGTATGCTGTCCTGTATAGAAACTTCCAACTTGCCCTTGAACTGAATCGTGTCCTTCAGGTGTGCCACAACCTTGAGCCTCATGGTGGCACCTCCACCTCACTGGGCTCAACACGCCAAAATGACTCTCTGGTTGCCTAAGCAAACAGAAACACAATCTGAATCAATTTACAGTGTGAACTTGATGAGCTGAGGTGTTACCACAGGAAACCTGCCCTAGAAAACAGGGGCAGAGTGTAGTCCTTCCAATAGTGCCTTCCATCACTGAAATGTGATGCATGAAAATATCTCCCTTGTGGGGGCATTTTCTATAACTGCGCTGCACAAAGCTATTGAGATCCTTGCTATGGATCGCTTGAGAGACAGATGTGTAGATCATATAGCTGAATAATCACATTAACATTTCAATGCGGCATGAGATCCTTGAGTTAGAAAGAGAGCAGCAGCTCCTTCCCTGACATAGTAAGTAAGATGTATGTACTGTACATATATCTGATCAAGCAGTGGTCGAGATCACAATCAATGTTCTATAAAGCAGCTCTGCTGATGTATGGCTGGAACATAAACTTTTAATTGGGATTTTGAAAATGAGCTTCCTACTAATGCTGTGAAGCTTGGGTGCTTTCACTGCCTGTAGGACAACACAGTAAATCGGTGCTCAACAATGTTTTTACTCAAAATTAAATATAAAGCTTTCGCTACATTTTGACATTCAAAGCCACCTTCTTAAAGAAAAAGCCTGAGGAAGAGATGACACCTTTGAGGAAAAATGCCAAACACGTGCAGCTAAAACTTGACCAGCGGGTGACTTTGGGAGACACAGATCACTTTCTCAGCATTTGTACAATTGAGGAAAGAGGCTGTTGAAAGCTGGCTTGGACCGGGTCGATACCAGGGTGATCATGGTAAAGGGGTGGGTGGAGTCAAAAGAGGAGAAAGAGCACAGGGTTGACTCCCCTGGGTGAGGAGCAAGACGACTGGAATCTCAATAATCACATCAAACCTGCTGCATCACACAGCTCGATTAGCATTGATTGCTTTTAAATGCAGCACAACTCAGAACAGTTTAGAATTCTGATTTGCGCTGTATGGTCTGCTGCTATCAACAATGCATAAAAACTTAATAAATCCTGTATTGATGCTGCAGTGACTACTGCCAGCCAAATCTCATGTCAAATATTAATACAGTGCGACAAAATCGATACACTGTCAAAAAAACAAAGAAACCCAAACTCAAATTTAATATTCTGAACTTCAATTACTTTTGCATTTCAGTTTTCCAGCTTCTATCTAATATTCACTGACTACAGAAAAAAACAGCATAGAAGTCTGTTTATGTAAGGGATTCTCCAGGAAAGCAAATGTGTTCATGTGCAGCCTGCAGTGCTCTCAGTATTCTTCTCTGGCTGTCTGGTTGTTTCTACACCATATAAGCTAATAGAAGCCCAGGTTGGATGAGGGATGAAGTCATTCTCACAGATGGTCACTTAAATGACAAGTCAGACTGGGTACCTTGTGCAATATCCCCACGATCTTCTGTCATCAGGTCTATTTGTGTGGCTCTCTGCCAGCCTATTGAGCGAGACATAATGTAATTCTAGGAGAACCTGCATCGATTGACGCCTGAGAGTGCAGAGGAGAAACTCCTTTCCTCAACACTGCCTTAGAGGAGAGGACAGGGTCACACAACTGCAGTTACACAGGGGTTTGCCTGTGTGTGTTTAAAATTGTGTGTCTGGATGGTTGTGTCTATGCCAGCTTCCGAAGTATTGAGGTACAGTTCCAGTCACAAGTTTGCTCCCTATGGATATCAGACAACGCTGATAAGGCAATGCACAGTGAGAGACAAGCTTTCAGAGAAAAGTGAAACACTAAATATGATGAACTGTGGCTCTCAGGCTGCCATAGAGTTTAGTGTTTCATTTACCATGAGTAAGTGGAACATAACCATTCAAGTTTACAAGGTTTTTAAGACCTAGAAAATGGAATGCATTTAATGCTGAAAATGTCTTAAAACAAGTGAAATATGTTAGAAACAGTTGATGAGTTCATCTGGAAAAGTTTGAACTACCACTCGAAGAGTAAGGGATAGGAGCTGAAGTCTGGTCAACAGTGTGGGTTAATCGACTGTTAGTGCATAAATGTTACACCATCAAATGGCGAGGCTGCGTAAGCTGATCATTAAAGTCTTTCTACATTGACAAAATGTGTCACCATTTGACTGGTTTATAATGGCACTGCAAAGGAAAACCCCTTATTCTCCTGCGGTAGGACTAAAATTGAAGTGGCAGCTAATTATTTCAAGAGCTAACAAAGCAATGAAATCATTAGCTCATTAATTACATATCCAGTTGGACTGAAAATTAATCAGTCATGGGAGCTAAGGAAGACAGAAAGCCAGTACGTGAGTGGATAGATGGCTGGACAGAGCTGTAGTAAATCCACTCCTAACCCTGGATCATGCAGTTTTTTTTTTTTTTTTAAATCTTTACTGTATGCTCCCAAATGCTGTAGCATCCCATTACTAGATGTGAGCACACGTAAAGTTGCATTGTTACTTTGTTTTAAATTATGAAAAAACAGTTGTTGTTTTTTTTTTGTGTTTTTTTTTTTTTAATAAATTTTTAGTGTATGCCTGCCTGCCTAATGCCATGAATGCTATTCTTTCTTAAGTGAGTGTCTGTACCAAGCGAATGGTAAAGTGAGATGGAATAGGTGACTGGCTTGACAGGTGCAGGGTTTTGGCAACGTTCGTCAGAACTGGGATTTTGCCAAAGTTCAGCTTTGTGCTTTGGATGTGAAATACTGGTCCCTGCCCAATACATGACAAGGCCACCTCCTGGAACAGAACAGAAATAAAGGTGGATCAGAGAATAAACACCATGCCTGTATTCAGACATGCACACATATTTAACTTACAGTCCAACACACAGACTTCCACTGACCAGCGGTGGCTGGAGGCTCCGCAGCAATCCGTAGAGTGCTGCAGAGCTTTCCAGTGGCCTTAGCTAGGAGGTACAGGAAGCTCCTCTGAGCTGCCCAAATAAATCACTCCTCTGGGTGCAGAACCGCCTAATAGCAGTGATGGATTTCCCTCATTTTCCTGAATACAGGGACATAGAAAAAAATTATACATTTTAATGCAGCCATAATGCATCGGATGTATGTATGTAACTTGTCTCCATGCATGGGATGCAAAATTTGTGACTTGGAAAAGAAAACCACAGAATCCCATATAGTATCCATCACTGCTTTATATATATACAGTATATAAATGAAGCATAGCAATGGATAATGTGTGGTCAGCTTTTGTTGTGTTGTTGTGGTGGGAGGCATAACTACAAAGAAAAGATGTATGGGTACTTCTAGTTTTTCTTGACTTCCTGTATCCATAACGTTTTGCGTTTCCTAAAGTGCTCTGGTGGGAGGAGCCAGACAAGTTGATCATGTCAACAGATGTAGTAGTATAAATTGCAGATGAAAAGGTTTTTTTAGACCTTATTTTCAGGAACAACAAATCTTTGTTTTAAGCTTTGTTTTATCTGATTTGACTTGTGCCTGTGCTCTCTCCCTGTGCATTTAGACAGAGGCTTCAAAATAACGGCCAAAATAACCGCTTGTAGGTGTAACCAAGATGGCTGCCAAATGACGCGACTTTCTTCTAGGACTTTAAGAATGCACAGATAACACACTTTTTAAAACTAGAATTGTTTTGTTTGTACATACTGTACATGAACACTGAGACTGTTTTGTTTTTTCTTGTTCTTGTTCTTGTTTCTTGTTCTTTTCATACAACCAATTAAAATATCCCCTCCTAATGTAAAAGTTGTAGTTTTAGCAATCCTTGTACCAACCAAAAAATATACACTCACAGGTCACTTTATTAAGTATACCTAATGAACTGCTCATCAACACGAGTATCTAATCAGTCAATCACATGGCAACAACTCAGTGCATTTAGGGATGTAGACAACCTGCTGAAGTTCAGACTGAACATCAGAAAGGGAGCGAAAGAACATGGCATGGTTATTGGTGCCAGACGAGCTGGACTCAGTATTTTAAAAACTGCTGACTGTACGCTATCCTCTGCGGTGGGGGTGGTGGGTGCTGACCTCGGGCGGGGGGGCGGCGGCTAGATGCGGGTCCTAGATGTGCCTTTCCTCACCCTGCGGTAGGGTCTGGGGAACAGGGGTGCCTCCTGAGCCAGTTGGCTCTCTCCTTCCAGGGGTAGTCCTTCCAGGGGTAGTCCTCTACCTCCCGGTCATACATTTCCTGCCCCCCCCCCATTTCCTCAAACAACAGATCACTCACACACGTAGGGTCCTGGGGGGGGCGCTTGCCGCGTAGGCTGCAGTGGGTAGGGCCACTCACATGGCTTTGCTGGCTGTGCTGAGCGGTGACCCGCCCCTCCTCTTTTTAATTACCCATAGTCATTATGGTTCATGACATATCACCATACATATAGGGTCTTGGGGGGCAGGAGTGTCCACCAGAGGTTGATGGGTGGGGCTGCTGAAGTGGCCCCAGTCACCCCTCACCGCTGTCTGTCCCTCAATTTTATCTACACCTTAGACATTTAGGATCTTGGGGGGATGTGAGCAGTCGAGTGTTCAGGTTACTCCCGTCCCCCCAATTTTAATAGCACTGTAGTTTTCACACAATTATATACATCCTATACACTTTACACACACACACACCACCAGCACATCCACCCAACATACCACTTCGAACACTGAGTATGTGGGGGGGTGGGGGACAGGCAGGTCTTCCTACACCCCTGTCTCACACACCCTGCCCAGGGCGGGGACCCATTGGTAGCTCGGGGACCAGTCTGGC
>VUQS01043490.1:0-10363 GCA_015108495.1 Heterochromis multidens
AACCCCCCCACCCACCCCCCCCCCCCCCCCCCCCCATGCACAAACCCTTTGCAACTGTGGGAAGGAAAAACTCTATTTTAACAGGAGGAAACCTCCAGCAGAACCAGGGTCAGGGAAAGGCAGCCATCTGCTGTGACCGCTTGGGGTTGAGAGGAAAGAGAAAAGAAGAAAGAGAACAGGAGAGAAAAGAGAGCATAGGGAGACAGCATAAATACAGACTACAGGAGAGAGAAGACAGAAAATTTTAGTTGCATTTGAACAAACTACAAGACTTCTAGAACAATGTCTTTCAGACAGACAAGACCAAAGTGGAGATGTTTGGTCATAATGCACAGCACCAAATACAGCATATCAGCACAAACACCTCATATCAAGCCAGTGGTGGAGGGGTGGTGACTTGGGCTTGTTTTGTAGCTACTGAGTCGACTGAGTCATCATGCAACAGGACAATGACCCCAAGATTTCACAGAAAACATCTACACAGCTCTGTTGTAGATTTCACAGCAGCAAATCTACAACAGAGCTGCTGAAAAAGAAAAGAATAAAGTTGTTGCAGTGGTCCAGTCAGCCCAACTGAAATGCTGCGGTGGGACTTTAAGAGAGCTGCGTGTAAACAAATGCCCACAATCCTCGATGAACTGAAGCAACACTATAAAGAAGAGCGGGCCAAAATTCTTCCACAGTGATGTGAGAGACTGATAAAGTCATACAGAAAACGATTATTTCAAGTTATTCCTGTTACAGGTAATTGTACCAGCTACTGAATCATTGGGTGTGCTTGTTTTCACAGGACTGCATGGAGTCCAGAGCGGGACAAAACTTAGATATTAAAGAAACTTTAAAGAAATGAAAATACTATGGATGCATTAGTGACATAAGTTGATGTTATCCTAATTTTTTGAATCCTTTCAGTAGCATGGTAGTACCATGATTTGGTTTGGTCCCTAATTGTAATTCTTTGTTCTTATTTGAATCTATAGAAAAAAAAAAATCATCCATCCATTAATCCATTAATCCACCCATCTACTCTTCATCTGTTAAATCTACCAAATCATCATTGTCACATTGTCACCTTTTGGAACGGCCTTCTGGATCCCGTGTTTAAATGTGCACACCACATCAGATGTTCTGTGAGCCAGCACAGTGTAGTTTTTTCACACACTACTGTGTGTTGATACTTTAAAACTCCATCACATTTAAATCTTTTAAATGGTCACCAGGACATAAGAAGTTCTAAAATCTAATAAAATAATTTAAAAAAACTGCATACCAACATTATTCCTGTTAGAGAATTCTCACATAGATTTGAATTTAAGATTATTTGTCACTTTCTTATAATGTCTCTGATTAAACTGATAAAAGATATAAAGTGGCAGCAATCAAACTGGCCTTTTAGTAAAGTCTGGGGTCGGATATTTTCAGGTTGTTCTATTAGGTCAATTTTAACCCATCTTGCAGTTCTCTCAGAAGAAAATAATGTAAATTTATAGACTAGATTAGATTAAACTTCATGGTCACTGCATACAGTAAAGGCCAGCACAAAATATTTGTGTTTTTTTTTTTCAGGTCTTGAATGTTTGCCCTGATAATAATCTGGAATATTGTCATTTAAAATGTAATTTAAGTATTCTTTATTCATCTATATAAGCATTTAGTATTTCTATAGTTGTTTTCCCAAAAGGGACTGGCCAATTTTCTTAGGTTTTTTTCTTTTTAAATCAATACTATTCAGCATTGCCTTATTACAGACCTCAGTAAAGTTTCTGCTTTACTGTTTAAAAGAAAGTCACTGACTTTATCGACAGGCAAGTGCAGCCTAGCCAAAATTAAACTAATGCCTCCTTGGATAATACTGTAAAACTTTTCTCCTCCCCAAACTGCTGCACTGCAGTGGATTGAAAACCACACTGATTAAGATTAGTTTCATAAGATTGATCCATTTATAAAGTAATATCACACAGTTTAGCCGGTTGACACTGAGATATTAATTTAACAATGTTCATACTTTGGTAATCTGATCCTCATTCTTACAGTTGCTGTTGTGCTTTGGTACCATGACTTGTCTGTGTGGTCAAAACTAGAGAAAAGGGAGGAAGAGAAATGTGTGTGGCAAGCATACAAGCATACAGTAATATCAGCAGCTTTAGGTCCAGAGTCGGTGAAGCTGTGTGGTACCACAGGATATAAAGAGATCCTACAAAATCATGGTAATACCCACCTCTCATTGGTGGAGATTATGATGCTCAGAATGACTCCAGAGCTGTACACTATAGCTGACTTTGACCTCTGACCCCCTCTGAAGAAAAAGACAAATTTAATTCACCCCCTTAAAGTGACCATAAAATCCTGCTCTTCCTCTAAAAGTGCCTATCTGTCCCTCACAGTGGTCAGTTGGCCCACACTCAGTGCGAATCCCAACATAGACTCAGTTATGTAAGGAGGAATGGAAAACAGCTCCTGTGCCAAACAGATTATCAGATTAGTAACAAGATAGCTGCATCCAGGCTACTTGATCCTGGCACATCACAGTGTTACTGTTGGAGGTCCGGCCTGCCTGGATGAGCAGAGGACACAGGGGGTCATTGCCCCCCACCAATGACCAGGAAACAGTGCCGTCGTGATGTAACTGTGTGTGACCCTGCTGTGGAGTCCCTGTGGTGTAAATGACAGCTACAGTATCCAGAACATTTTACACCATGATCATTGCTTTTCTCAATAAAAATTCCAGGAAACACTGAATCTGAATGTTATATAAGTTTTAATGTCTTTAAAGTGAAGGCAGCTTAAAAAGTTGGGTTAAAATCTCAAGTGTGGATTTTATCTCTTAATCTTTAGCTTCTCCTCTTTGAGTGATGGAGATTTTTTGTTTTTTAATTAATAACCCACTAAACATGGCTGCAGTAGCAACATCATCTCCCTGGTCAAAACTGGTACGACGACACAAACTGCAGCATAGATGGACGGTTGCTGATGTTGTTTCCCACATATAAATGTGTTTAAGTTTCTCTTTAGTTCAGTTTGCATTAGTAATGCTCGTTATTGTATTGCCAGCTTTTAGAATTATCATAAATGAATTTTCACTTTGGGTCTGCTCAAATAAGTGATGGATGGAGACAATTTTACTTTGCTCACAGAAATTCTAATTAAGGAGGAGGAAAGGAGCTGCACTGGATCATCTCTCCAGCAGGAAAAAAATGAGAACATAAGATTTATTTCATTTTATTGGCTATATGTTCCTTTATCTTTAAAATTCCAAACTCCCCAGTCACACAGGCCTAGAGCATGGTTTGAGACCATCTAGCAACCACCTGTCGTGAGAGAAAAATTTTTACTCCCTGACTGGTTAGCGAGTGGTTGCTGGAGGTTGATGACAGTTGCTGGGAAATCGATTACTACAGCTCCAGTCACACAGGCCTTGAGAATGGTCAGTGACCCCCTTGCTTGGGAAAAATGTGTATTCCCAGTTGGCAAAAATTTCCTTGTGATTGCTTTGGTTGGTAGGAGATTGCTATGGTTGCCTGTAGTTTGCATGGAACAAACTGTCTACAAACACTCGCCAGCTACTCTCCGAGTGGTAGTGAAACGGTGAAAAAGGCAACACAAAAGGCATAACTTTTATTTTGAAGGCGAACATTCTCTATTTCAAGTGTGTGTTGCACTTTTTCAAGTTTTACCACTGCTCAGCTAGCAGTTAGTTGCAAAAGTGACCAAAATAATCATGAGGAGGTTTCTGATGCAGCACCCTCTTCGCGACCAATTTCAGCTATTGCAACAGCCAGCAACCTCCAGAAACCACTTGCCAGTCAGTCGGGGAATACACATTTTTCCCTCGTGACTGGCGGTTGTATCACGTCCAATATGGCGGACAACTGTCAAGCAATGTGTGAATGACATCACATGAGAAACCCCTATAAGACCTACATGAAATAACAAAAGTAAGAACACTTTGTGATGAAGTAAGATGCAGATTTTGTAGTCAAATTCAAAGAAAAGTGGTCAGTGGTGGTGTTGCTTTCATTTTCTCTTTGTGTTTTCTGGTATGTTTTGTTTTGTCTTTCTGTTTTGTTCTTTCGTCAGACAATAAACCTATTGTTATTATTTTCTTCACTTCTGGTTCTGGTTCTTTTTGTACATTAATGAAAGTATATATACATCTTAATCATGATAACCTAAAACAAAAAACGTTTCTAAAAGCGGAGCAAAGAAATGTTAAAGCCACATATCAGGGACCTCCAAACGAGTGTAACGGATGCCTGTTCCTCCACATTCACCAAGCTGAAAGAATCAGTTTGTCTGCATAAATTGTTTAATAATTTATAATTATTCCTGTCTATTTTCAAATTAATTCAGGTTATTGCTACTATTGCTATTGACTTTAAACCACATACAGTTATGGCATTCACACTTACATCCTAAGAAACAAAAATTAGATTAAAAAACATAAATAATACATATAAAACATGCTTTACAATATTGATCAGGCTTATAAATAAATTCACACTGTGATGAGACCCGTAGACTAATCAGACTATCAGACATTTTCATTTCTTTCACGCTGACACAGCAAACAAACACCCAGGCAGAGCTCAAATTCTTGGCCTTGTTATTTGTAATGCAAAGAAATGCGCTGAGACACTTTTCCCCTACTGCCCTATTTATGTTGTTTTCTGACTCAAACACTGGTGGGCTGCAGCTGTTTCCACATGACAAGTTTAAAACCAGTGTGACTTTATTGGGAATGTGGCAGAACAAGAAAGTTTAGAGGCACACAGCTTGGGAGTACAACTTTACTAGTATGTCTTGTTTTTTTGAGCATTTATAGCTTCAGTTCAATTAAACAAAACTTACATAATTTCAGGTAAAAACAAATATATTTTTTAAGACAATCAGCAGAGTAGAGACAGGTTGAACAGAATTAACACATATAAGCATATTAGCATATTAGGCTGAACTGTTCCTGTTCAGCCTAATAACATAATCCACAGATTGCATGGATGATGACATGACATCCTGATTGCCCCCTGGTCGCTAGAATATAGGTCATAAACCCCGCCCCCTCTATGTTAGCAGCTGCAAATATAGTTAGATTTAAATTAAAGTTAGATTAGTTAGATGGGATTAAGTTCCTTTTACCATTTTGTTGGTCAAATGTTCAGTTTCCTGATCAGCTTTTTTGATTAGTTTATAGAGGTTTTGTGAACCTTTACAGTTTTTTCAGTTAGTTAAGTTTGTATTTTAAAGGATAACGTAATTAATAAGTCAATGCTAATGTTACAGCTAGCAAGCTGAAAGTTCATCGACTATCTTAACCGCCTTCATTCTTACACCTAGTTTATGCTCGGTGTTTTCAGCCTACAGTGAACATTGGCACGTGCTGTGTGCACCTCTAGCCAGCCAGGTAAGACATTAGTGTATGATTGTGTTGTTTTTTAATGCCATATCGATGATATATAAGTACAGGTTATACAGAGGGGGATGCTGCAACAGCTTGAAAAGATTAGACTTTCTGAAGAAACCTTGATGTGAAAGTGTGCACCAAACTTATATGGCAATCCTTTCAATCGTTGTTAAGAAGTTTCAATCAAAACTACTAATGCCTGCTTCATTCATTCATTCCTTTATTCACTAAAGGGAAGATTCATCATCAGGGAACCTTGGTGGCCAGTATAAAGGCTCATTGAAATCCCATGCAGTGGACAGACAGACTGCTGCTTAGGGCCCTTTAGCATGTGGCTAGAAACATTACATTGCATAATATATGAAAAACCAGGGCATGCTTAGGGTTAATTCAAGCTTATTGAAAGCTTTCAGAAATACAGTTGACACTTATATAATATCTAGTCTTTTGCAATTAACTGACCAAACAAAAAGAAGTATTACATCAAAATACAAACAATTACTTTAAAATTTCTGTCATTTATTTGACCAATTGAAGCAGATGTACAGCAGCGAAAAGGAATCTGAGCCTGGGCTCAATCTCAGGTGACCTCCGAGTGTCTTAGTTTCCAGGACAAAATGTCCCTCAGCTGACCTTGGTGAACTCCAGTACAGTATCACAGAGTTGCATATGAGAGGCTGACTGAAGAACAAAACATGTCTCGTGTTTCAAGCTGTTGCCCTGATGCTGTTTGAGACAGACAGCTGACCTGGTATTTCGCTCCTCACACTAAAGGCAAAGGGCAGCTCTTGTGAAGAGCTCGGGACACTCTATCTCTGCTTTGAGGATGAAATATTCAGCAGCTCAGTGGGGAGTGAGTACTGTAGCTACAAGAGGGTCCTCCTACTGCCAGATGTTGAAGTTTCACAATGAAAACAGGACCAATCAGAAGCATTTTGGCTCGGTTATTATTCAGATAATAACATTTATTTATCCCCTGTGTATATATAGTCCTATCTTCCCAACATTTATTTAGTTATTAGCATTTTGCATTTTCAGCAAATTTGTAAAGAATAAAGAAATATACTAAACAAAAAACACAGTAATGTAACCCTTTAAAAACCACAACAATGAAAGCTATAGGGTTTACACATACACTGTATATAAAAGATGTATGTAGTCACAGTGGCAGCACCCACTGGTTTCTGGACTCAGCATTTTTTTACAACAGTGCTACGTTGTAAGGTAATACTAAACTGTAGAGGTGAAATGCACAGACACAGATACCCGCTAACTAGTGAAAGTAACAGGCTAATGGTACTATAATTCAATTCACCTAAATTGAAGCATATGATTTGGTAGTAAGGCACCATCACAACAGACACGGTCACAAGGTCTCATTCCCTGACTTGAACTAGCAGAGGTGAGGCCTGGCAGACAGCTATAGGCTACAGCTGCCTGTGTCTGCACATCTTACACACTAACCTATCCTTTCTCTTGACTTTATTGCATCCAGCCTATAAACAGTATAAAACATGGACAGAGCTGCTGGGTCAGAAAAATGAAGCCAGTGCAGAAGTGCTTAAACCTGTATTCTATCTGAAGGCCACCAGATGGTGATAGCTGTGGTTACAAAAAGACTGGTGGTACTATAGAAGTCTGGGAAAATGGCTTTCTGATTTGACCTCTGTAAAGACTTTTCTGCTGAGTTTATGGGCTCAGTTACTCATTTTGTGTCATATTGAATTAAAAACATTAAGTCTGTTTTGTAAATCTTAGTTATACCATGTTTCAAAATGTAGGATTATCCATGGTATGCTCATTGGCTAATGATTTATGATTGACAAGCCATTAGCCAATGAGTCAGTTGAATCAGTTTCTTTTTAAAAACCAAGATGGCAACAGTGAAAACTCTAATCTCAAGGCTTCAAAACCGGACTTCAAAAATGAATTAGATAGTCACGATAGCTACGTCCATCTTTTATACTATCTATGATCCACCCACTGCAATGGCCTATTTTTTGCAAATGTTTCAGTCAGTTGCTTATGTACTATTATAAGAATGAACTATGATCACGATCTCACATTGCAACCTGCAGAAGGACATTTCACGCCAGATCAGATTATGGAAAGTATCCCAATCATACTTCCACATGTACAGTGATATTAGCTTGAATTTATGTACCTATCTTTAGGGTTCATGCCTTTAAACTCTATCACAAAGTACAAAACAGAAAAGAATACAGCTAATGTCTTAAGGTGATTATGCTCTTGGACATACAGGAATGCAAGCATGCACTGACAATCCCTGAATAAAGTCTTGATCTAATTAAAGTTTCCATTGTTCCTCTCTGCCAGCGTCCCATATTTCATGGGAGAAAGATTTACTTGTGTAGGTTATCACAAAAAACACAACGACTCTCTGAAGTTCATGTCCAAATATGTAACTTTCCCCATTTTTCTATTTTTTGTCTTCATCTGTCACCTGTGTTTCTCACAATTTTGGGACAGCATTTCTGTGAGTTTGGATGAGAACTCCTGGTGCTATTTGCCAAATCTTCAGTGGAAGTCATGATGACAGTGATTGTTGTGGGCGAGGTCCTCGTCAACAATGGAGTGGAGCGTGTAGGCATCCGCAGGAAGCTATAATTGTCTGCTTTTGTTTTTGAGATGATGTTTCCAGAATGTTCTCTCTGAAAGTCACATGGGGTGGATGTTGCCATTCAGAGCATGTTGTGTATTGTGCACATTGTGATGGTGTTTGATCAGGGGTGGGAAGTCCATACTGACTTAGATAAAGTAAGTGAAGGGTTTTACTGAATCCAAACATGGTGGTTACAGCTTACAATAAAACTATTACTAACACAGACCCACTTAACATCAGGAACAAGATTGTAGACCTGCTCAAGGCTGGAATGGCCTGCAAGACCACCAGCAAGAAGCTTGGTGAGAAGGTGACAACTGCTGGTGTAATTATTCGGAAATGGAAGAAATATAAAATGACCATCAATCACCCTCGGTCTGAAGCGCCATGAAAAATCTTGCTTCATGGGGTGAGGATGATCATAAGAAAGGTGGTGGATCAGCCCAAAACTACAGAGGAGGAGCTTGTTAATGATCTGAAGGCAGCTGGGACCACAGTCACCAAGAACACCATTGGTAACACAGTACGTAATGGATTGAAATCTTGCAGCACCCCTGCTCAAGAAGGCGTCTTAAGTTTGCCAGTGAGCATCTAAATGATTCAGAGAAGGATTGGGAGAAAGTGCTGTGATCAGATGAAACCAAAATCGAGCTCTTTGGCAATAACTCGACCCGCTGTGTTTGGAGGAAGAGAAATGCTGAGTATGACCTAAAGAACACCATCCCCACAGTCAAGCACGGAGGTGGAAACATTATGCTTTGGGGCACAGGACGACTTCATGGACAGGGGCATGTACTGTAAAATCTTGGAGGAGAGCCTCCTTCCCTCAGCCAGAACACTGTTCCTCCTTTACAGTCATACTCAGAGCCTTTATAAGCTGATTGTCTCCCTGTAATGCAGTCCTCCAAGAGTGTCTCAGTGTTTCCAGCTAGGGCTGTCATTGTGCCCTGCAGCTGATCTGATCTCCAGACACGTGTAATCTCACCTCATCAATTAATGACAGCCAGTGAGCCACAGCACTAATCGGTTACAAGCAGATTGGAGAGGTTCCTTTGTTACTCTTTGTTATTCTAACGTACTGACAGAATGGAATTAACCGTATTTTTTGTCAAACAATTTCCACTAATTGTTTCCAGCAGCATTAAATAGTAACGAAGGTGAAAGTATTGCCTTCAAACAAAAGAAAAAATATAAGTTAGGGTGGGTCAAATGTTATGCTAGTTCAAATGGATAAAATTTAAGAAACCCCTTTAATGGTTTTATTAATCCATTAATACTTCAAATGGAAAAGGGATTTACAGAAAAAAAATTAAACACTCAATAAAAACCTAATTTTAAATAACATTTTCAAATTCAGAATCAAAAAAAAGATTTTCAAAATTTAAAAAAATGCAATTTATAAATCAAAATAAATAAATGTATTCAAAAATCAAATTAGGAATTCAGATTTTTTTTTCTGACATTTAAAATGGCAATTCTACTCCTCTTCAGTCCAATTTTCTTCTCCAAGTAGCTACTGGATTAGCTACTGGATTAATTACTGGATTAGCTACTGGATTAGTTTCTTCATTTAGCCTTTCCATGACTCTTTTGGTTCTTGGAGAAAAAGCAATGCAAATTAGCCATGCAGTGCTATGTAAGGAGCTCTCTGACTGCTTAGTGAGACACAGGCTGGCAGCCTGCTGTTTGCGCTGATAGCTTTGTACTGCTAAAGAGACCTTTTTAAGAAGTGTTTGTGATTGCACGAGGACATTTGCTTTGGTATTCAGTCTCTTAAAATTTCCAACATGGATATATGAAGAATGTGAAAGGACACTGCAGTGAAATGGAGACCTTATTCTGTGAGTGTGCACCGGTGGACTCAGCCTGAGCACCTGTTGAAGGTAACTTCAACAGTATGTTGAATCTAAGCAATGAATGTCCAGTATAGTGCAGTGAAGAGCAGTTAAGCATTTACTGCCCCTACAGTACTAACACCTAGTCAAATGTTTAGTAAAGATACAGATAATAAAATTATTATTATTATTATTATTAATAATAATAATTAATTTATTTATTTATTTTTTAGTTCATAAAATCTCCATAATGAAAAGCAAAACCAGAAATTGATTTACCTTATTATTAATTTTCTCTTTGTGCTCTGTATGGTCTGTGCCCATAAAGGCTCTAAATATTACATGTGATGTATACAGTAAATGATGTGGAAATAATTTTCAGAGATCATAAAGTGAAGTTATATTTATATATATATATATATATATATATATATATATATATATATATATATATATATATTTTTATATTTTTATTTATTTTTATTTTTTTTTTATATTTTTGTGTGT
>VUQS01043490.1:10383-22308 GCA_015108495.1 Heterochromis multidens
AAAAAAACAATAACACACACACACACATATATAAAGTGTATATATATATATATATATATATATATATATATATATATATATATATATATATATATATATGTTGACATTTTGATTGACTTTTATGTTTTAAATGGATTTGTGTGTGTAGGTTTGTTTGTGGGTGCCAACTTGGACTCCTCTGGGAGATGAGGACTCACCTGCATCTGTTCTAAACCATGTTCACAACATGGAGGATGTTACAGCTTTGACACATGATGACCTCTCAGCACTTTGAGTCAGCTTTTTGGCACCAGGCACCCACACAGGAAAACCAGCTGCCTGGACTTCATGCAGGAAAGACTGCCTTAGTGATGTTTGACTCTGTGTCCTCTACTTTACCTCATAATCTCTTTCTACTTTAACCCACAATTAAAATCATTTCAAAAGAGAGCTGGGTCTAATGATTAAGGAGGAAGTCTGTAACTTGGACATGTTTGTACTTTTACTTGTTATAGAAGTTATATTTGCATAAAAAGTGGAAAGAAGGATGGTATGGTAAGTTTGGACTTTTCACTTTAGATAATGCATCACATCATGACAGTAAAGGTCTGAATTGTCATCACACTTGTTTTAACATATAAAAAAATGCATTTCAAGCAACAAAATGACAAGCAACAAAACTTTAAAAAAGAAATAAAAGAATGGCCAGCAGATCATCACAAACCTTCTGCTTTTGTTTTGTTTTTTGTTTTTTATTTTTTTCCTCAAACCATATAAGCAGTGGCTGGACTGCAGGATTATGGCTCTCTTGGGGCAGATGACGCAGTCTGAAAGAACTGTGTAAGTGGGCAATCTCTATACGGGCTCCATATCGACTGTGTATTCCAGTGCCTGAAGTGCCAAGCGAGCGGCTCTTTCTACAAAAAGCCCATATCGCCCCTCAGCTATGTGATTTATTACGTAAGTCCTGCTGTCCCATTTCCACTCATGACCTGGAAGGGCTGAGAAGACTTTTAGTGCAAATATACCAAGTTTTAGTCCTTATTTCTGTTTGTGGGCCCATAAATATTACATTGAGATACAAGCACTTACTTTCACTTTTTTTCTTTTAATGTAGTTATTTCAAACCAGATTTGAAAACCTGGCACCGGGTCTGCTGCCTGAGGAACTACAGTAAGATAAATATTTTATATTCTTACACAATTCCTTGAGTTAGCTTGTAACCGTGACCCAGAGCTACTGCTATTACCCAACTCCATGAGATGAGCAGGAATGCAGCAGAACTTTTATTGTCTCTGGCAGAACACTTAATGACGTCCCCTCGCCTCAGCTTTATTGTTTAATCATGTCCTCAAAAATATGTGTACAGGCTGGGGGGGGAGAGCAACTTTAATTAGCTGAGCATGCTGCACTGAGCATTAAGGGAACATGGTCTATTTTAGAGAAAGTTGAAGACTTTGTCCTCTGTGATTGTACTTATTAACTGAACTTACTTTTTAGGTAAGGTGATGACTTTAGAGGTGATGAAGGGAAGATAATGTAAAAATGTGTTTTAAGGCCCCAAGACAGTTTAAAAGAATCAAAAAATGCAGTGATAAAAATTTGAGTTTTTGTAGCTGCACAGCATCTCTCTTGTGTGTTGTCTATGCCTGGTCATGATAGGTTCTCTTCCTGTTAAAAGGTTTCTTCCTCCCTACTGTCACCAGTTACTTACTCATAGGGCATTGTTCAATCTAGCTACACCGGCAGGACTTTATTTCATAGTACACATGCAGTAGCACAAGAATTGTTTGTACCATAAAGAGTAAAACACTTTAGCTGTTTAGTTCCAAAAACTCTTAATGTCAAGTCAAGTCAAGTCAAAGTTTATTTATATAGCACATTTTAAACAACCTCCGTTGACCAAAGTGCTGTACAAGTTATAAAAATATACACTATATATATATAACAGTCACTAAATCAATATATATACTAATAAATATACACTAAAAACCAAATAAGACAAGTAAATAAGACTGTGATTGCATAATTAAAGCCAGGGTATTCTGCTCAACTAGACCCAAAAGCAAGCGAGAACAAATAGGATTTAAAAATTATTATTGTAGGGTCTTTACCTTACAATATAAAGCACCTTGAGGCGACTGTTGCTGTGATTTGGCGCTATATAAATAAAATTGAATTGAAAAAAGTGTTTTAAAATGATTGAGAGACTGGGCAGCTCTTATGTAAATAGGTAGGTTTTTCCAAAGATTAGGAGCCACCACTGAAAAGGCTCTATTGCCTCTGCTTTTAAGCTTTGATCTAGGAATATCCAAGAGCAGCTGGTTCGTAGACCTCAGGGCTCTGGTAGGACTGTAGGGTTTCAAAAGTTCTGTTAAGTAAGGTGGCACCAAACCATTGAGACTCAAAAAAACAAGTAATAAAATTTTAAACTGGATCCTGAAATGGACTAGAAGCCAGGTTGCCCAAAATAAAATCATTTCTGTTTTTCTTTTGTTCAGATTGAGGAAGTTTATCTCCAACCATGACTGTACATCTCTGAGACAGTTCACCAGTGCCTGAATGGAAGCATGGCTGTTGGTCTGCATAGGCAAATATATCTGTGAAGGTTTTGTGCTTTGGTAGAGCCACTGCCATAGGTAACTCTATCTCAGGCTGTTTATCATCTGTTTTATAAATGTATGTTTCACTGAAAAACAATGTTTACTTGTACTGCTTTACATTAAAAGAAAGGTAGGTTATTACGGTTTATTTTTTGTTTGTTTGTTTTTTACTGGTCCAGCCCACTTCAAAAAAGAGAGAAAGTTAGCCAGATCTGCAACAAAATTTAATATCTTCTTCCTTTGGGCATGCTCCAGTCAAACAGACAGAAAAAATGGCAGTGAAAACATACTTTTCCCCTGTTCCTTCTGTGAGGAGATGTTAGCCACAGCTGAGGCTGATGTGAAGGTCTATGCAGGTACAGATAAACTGAAATACTGGAAAAATTTTGATTTGCTGCAGCTTCACTCTTTTGCCTTATTTCAACAACAGTGTTAGCTTTTGCTATTATATTTTAGAACCTTTTCTTCATAGATCTCTGTCACTCATACTTAAGAGAAAGATGATAACCACTGTCATGTTACCCAGTATCTCTGATCGAGGTTTTAGGTTTTGTCGAGCCACCAAAGCCTGGCTATGTTGAATTTGCTTGATGGAGTAACGTTATAAAACATAAATACAATTTATTTTACTAACTTTACTGTGATGTAACATTTTTAGAACATAAATGTAACAATTACAGTGTTATTTTGTAATGTTTCTGTGACATAGATCTGGTCTTCTGTTTTAATGTTAGTATAACGTAAGTTGAATCAATATGCCGATATAAGAGACCAATAGAAAACATTATTACTATATTTGCTGCAACCCTCCTGGAGAAGCATATGCAAACAATTGCACAATATCTACTCAGTAGTTATTGACTTTTTCAAGTATTTGCTGTAGCCCTGTAACAGACTGATAACCTGTACAAAGTGCATCTCCTATCTCACCCTGTGACAGCTGTGATAGCATCGAGTCCCTAATCCTCATGACCCTGAACTAGATAAGCAGTCAGGAAAATGGATGGATATATCATGGTGGCAGTGGGTAGGAAATCTGGGGATTACAGGGGATCAGTTGGGGATCAGGTTGGTGGTCTTCTCGATGTAGTGGTTTACTTCTGAAGTGGTGCCATTATTTAAATTATTTGCCTACAGGTTGGGTAGACCTGTTTTGCGTGACAATTACATGGATATCCATAAATAGAGCTAGAAATATTCATGTCCAACTTCTAACAAACCAACTCTAGCTTCAGTCATTGAGACACACATCAACATGCTATCCATGTACACCCAGAAACACTACACACCATGTTTTATAACACTCTCCCACCCATCTGGGACTTACCAACTCTCGGTACTTGGTGGGCTTTTGAGCTAGTTTTCAATGGCCATTGGGCTGGTTTTATCACACAGATGTGGAAACTGTGTGAAAAATGTGTAGCATGAAAATCTGTTGAGATATTTCAGTTGCAGCCCAAGTAGTGGGCCATCAGATTAGCTCTGTTGGGCACTACAATGCAAATATAAGAAGAAATTATGGAAAAATGAAACTCTGGGTCAGGTCAACCTCTTCTGGAAATATTCTCACTATTTTCTCCATATTTACATCCTTGTAGGGGCATTTGAGTCTCACAAGCTTAACACATGCACATAACTTATATTTACTGGTGAGTTTCAGAGAAGGCACCAGCTCACAGTCTTTCACGTAATTCTCATGCAAGACAATGGAGAGCCAGCAGAGAGTTGCTTAAATTAGCATGGACTCTCTGTGGCCTTGTTGCCCTGTCTTCCTGTCCAGAGCAGTGAGCAACTGGTGACTCTGGAGGAAGGGCAGGAGATCGTGGGAACCAGCATGTCACCACAGCCTGGGCCACGTCCTGAAGAAAACTCTGACAAACTCTGCAGGCTGCAAAGGAGGGGAAGAGAAACCAGAGGGGAAACTGGAGAACAATGAAGAAATTAATGTGACACTGCTGCTCGTCTATAGGTCTGGGTGGGAACCCAAAAGTCTGTTGTCCTGGAGTCAGAGCCAGGATTTCTAAAACTCATTGACAAAAAACAAGCCCCAGTTCCCACAGTGACCTTTCCCACGCTGCTGCTTGTATTGTATATTTATACTTGTGTTGTCAAACTGTTTCCCCTCTGAGTTGTACACTGCATGTTTGGCTTTCCTTATCTGTGCAGACGTGCTTTAGCTGTTATTTTGAACTTGATCTCGGCTTTATTTATTTACTGCAGAGGTTTCCATGAAGTTTGTGGCTGGCCCTGTAGTTGTAGAAAACAAGCAGTAGGCAAGGTAGGGAAAGGTTTGGATTTTTAAAGATCTTTTTCACTTATCCATCTCCTTAGAAGAGAAATTACCACCAGCCTCCAGCTATCTTTGGACAGCAAGCTCATAACATGCACTGTGCCTTACAAACAGGTTTATCATACCTTCTTACCTAATGCTGTGAGGCAAGTTCAACATACCCAGGATCTTTTCTTGACCTTTCCTTATTAAGGTGTTCATAAACTTGATAAGTCAACCCAGGGTTTTCCAATATAGCTACCAGTGTGTTTACATGAAAGAGGAACCTTTGGTAGCATATGACCAATTACAAACATGGACAGGTCTACTGGCAGCAGAGTGACTGATTTTATGAAGACGATCAAGCTATAATATTAAAAACAGAAAAATATGAAGCGGATTAACACAAAATACAGACTGAAAGCAACACAGCTGCTGCAGCCAAATCAGCAGTTTGAGAGGAAAAGAGCTGTAGAGTATGTTTAGTATCAAAAAGTGCTGTATTAATATACATGTATGTGTACTTTAAATGCTTTGGTCACTAAGTCTTGGAAAGGTCTGTATAAGTGCAAACTGTGTAAGTTAATAGACTTCAATATCACGGCTCTGATATTAAGACACAGGAGAACATATATTAACAATAGTATATTCCTTTAAAATTATTATGTTGTTTGATGTGTGTTAGACAGCTTTAGCTCAATTTTTTCAGCTGTAGCCCCAGTGGTGTTAAAGAGTCTGAAAGCACCCCCCAACTGTTGAATCTGCAAATTTTATGTAAAACTCAATGAGGGCTGGGCGCTCTGTTTTAGGATCATGCCATTACATTAAGGTTTACAGATGAAATAAATTCTTTTAAAGATGTTTGCAACCAACAGGGGAAAAAAGCAAGGAATGAAGCTTCTAAGAATCGATATTTCTAACTGATGCTTATCAGGAAAAGTCAGACTTTAGATAGCCTCTGGAATCTATAGATATTCTTATTATCCATGATTATCCGAGGTCTGAAGAATTTTGCAGTCACTCAATATCCGCAAACTTGAACTGAAACTGATCATGTGCTTGGATAATGATTAAAATGATGAAAATACTAAAACACTGACACGGCCCCCACAAGTGCAGTGAGCTTCATCATGAATACAAAACCAACTAGCTGTGAGTTTGACAAACTGAGCAAGAAGAGCTCTGCCTGGCCAAAAGCTAATGACTACAGTCTATTCAATGCTTTATACAGAGAGTGGATCAAAGGAACCAGGACATGTGACCTAGGACTGGAAAGGAAATTCAATTTCCTGTACAACAATAATGCAAATCACATTATTGTAGCCATTTTCAATATCTTTGTAGTTATTTTGGGTCTGTTATTTTTGTTGTACAACAATATTATATAATATAATTATTGTACAACAATAATGCAAAGCACAAAGAAAGACAACACCAGAGTGTCGTCAGGTCCTGAGGAACCCAAGTCAGCATACGGACGTGATCCATGTCACCTTAAGTCTTAGAGGCTCAAAATATGATGGTTTGTATAATAAATGCTCACAAAAAAGAAGTGGGATAAACTATCTAACTCTTCTAAAAACTAAAGAGACTCAAGGCCTAATGCAACAAAAACATCTGTCTTAAAATCAACTGTTTACTGAAAATACAGACAACTCATTTAAGACAGCAAGTACAGCATGCTTAAGGAAATGTAATGCTGCCTGGGTTATGTTTTCTGATGACAAGAGACATGAGGAAATGTTGTCAATTAATGTGAATGTTGATACCAGGTTCAAAATAAGGAACTTTATTATAGTTAACTAAAAATGAATAAACTAGAAACTCAAACTAAGCTGGGGAAAAAAACATTTGTTAACTGAATTAAAAATAAAAAGTTTAGAGTAGTAACTAAAACAATGTGGTGTACTTGGAAAACTAAATAAAAAAATATAAAAATATACAGGAACTGTCTTTAATTTTGTCAGTTTGGTCAAATTTGTCAACAGAACCGGCCTGAGGAGGCATTTGGTTTATATATTTATTAAGACTGTGTGACTGTGTGTCTGTCGTGGTCCTGGGTTTTTGTTCAGTATTTGTTGAGTCTTTGGCTTCTGTTTTGAGTTTGTTATTTATTTTTGTATTTAGTATGTTTGTATTTCTTGGTGTCCCTTCTCCCTCTGTCTTGTCTTGTCTTGTGTTAGTGCCTCCATCCTTCTTTGCCATCATGTTTCCAATCCTTCAGTATTGTATTGATTCTGTATTAGCTGTTTTACTTGGATAGCTGGTTTTCTCTTGTCTTCACCTGTTCCTAATCAGTTCCCTGTGTATAAATAGTCTTGTCTTCACCTTTGTTTTTGTCAGATTGTCTGTTTTTGCTACTGGGTTCCCCTGATGTTTCTCCTGCTCCTCAAGCTCATTTTTCGACAACCCGTTTTGCATTGGACTTTGTTTAATTTTGAAGGATATGCAAAAGCCAAAAATAAAGGCTCACATTTCATTACTTTGTCTCTCAGTTCTGCATTTGTGTCCTCTCTACAACACATCTTATGGCAGCGTCAAGTGTTTGTATTGCTATGTTGTTATATGGTTGTGTTAAATCTTACAATCTGACAAATACCACCCATATAGTTAAACAACAACTCAAATTAACACAGAAACTAATAGAAACTAAACTAAAACTGAACATTTATAAACAGTAAAGCCTAAACTGAAACAAGAAAACCCATTCTGAAGACTAACTGGAGCTAGACTCAGTTTAAAACAAGATTTTATTAATAAATATAAATACAAACTAGTGGGAGTGCAAACTGTGTAAATGCTGGGCTTCAGCATTATTAAATATTTTTGGTTATGCTTAGGGTCTGACAGTATTTAGTTTAGGTTAAGGAAAGATTCAAGTCTAACGGATAGGTCAGTCGTTCTTACATCCATAGTCACACCCCTAAAAGCTCATTTTGAGTCAGGAAAGACCTGCTGTCACACCAAAGAAAGTGTATTTTAAACCACCCAGCCAACTTTTAATCATTAAACACATCAACATGACCCAGTTCATTGATAGTAAATTTCGAAAGTACTGACAAGGCCCCCAGGAGTGCAGTGATCTCCATCATGAATACAGAACCACCGAGCTGTGTTTGACATCCAGCCAAACTGAGCAAGAAGAGCTCTGCCTGGCCAAAAGATAATGACTACAGTCTATTCAATGCTTTATACAGAGAGTGGATCAAAGGAACCAGGACGTGTGACCTAGGACTGGAGAGGAAATTCAAATTCCTGTACAATGATGCAGAACACAAAGACAACACTAGAATGCCTTCAGTTCCTGAGGAACCCAAGCCAGTGTACAGACGTGATTCCTGTCATCTTAATTGTTAGAAGCTCAAACTATGACAGTTTGTATAATAAATGCTCACAATAAAAAAAAGAAGTGGGATAAACTATCTAACTCTTCTAAAAACTAAACAGATCCAAGCCTTAGTGCCACAAAAACTTATCATGTTTTCTAATAACAAAGAAGTGACGAAATACTGTCAGAAAAATGTTGATGCCAGACATGAATGAAGAAAGTTATTATAGGTAACTAAAACTAAAATTAAAAACTCAAACCAAAAAAAACCCAAACTTAACTGAAATAAAATAAATATAAACTACACTTGTGAAAAAACAAAACAAAAATAATATTGTTTACTTACAAATGTAAATAAAAAAATTAAAAATAATAAAAATATAGACTAATGTTTTTAGCTTTAATGTTGGTCAAATTATTTGGTCAAATTATTCAGCACAGCATGTAGATGTTTATAGACTGGGATGCTATATTATAATACTGTACTGGTAAATTTTAAACAGCACACATATAGTTAAAGAAAAACGTATTAACACTGAAACTAATAAAAACTAAACTGAAATGAGCAAAACCCCCGGAAACTGAAACAAAAATTTCAAACTAAAGAAAGAAAGAAAGAAAAATACAAAATTATGTAAATGCTGGACTGAAAACAGGGCTGGGATCCGAACTACACAGTATGTGAGCATCACATGCTGAATATTTTTTTTTCTTCTGAATTTGAACATTACAGTCAAAAACATTTCAAGGATCAAGTGGAGGATAGTGGCTGCTAATGCTAATGTAAAAATATTTACACGTATTAATTTCTTGTCACAGCAATATTTATACAGATTAGAAACTGGTGCTGTCAACTACATTACCCACAACTTACACTGTTTAGTTACAGTGCTGCATGTCAGCAGGAGGAAGGTTAGCCCTCTTCATCTCCATGAATCCCCACTTTCTTCAATAAACCTAGTAAACTTTTTGTGTAAAATGCTCACTGGGGGTCGTTACATCTCAAATAATCGTGGGCCTTCTGCTCGACCATCAGTATGTCCAATTTGGACATATATAATGATTTTTGTAAAAAATTTTGCTTCATATATCAAATGCTTTCCAAGATATATTTTTTGAAAAATCAGTCCATTGACCCATTTTTAGCATGTTTTTTCAAACTTTGAAATGTGAGGTAATGTTTGAACATGACTATCGCAAAAAATACTAAAGATCAGGGTCTGTAATATGGGACAGATACATCAAAAAATGTCTTAGTATTGGCTAGTTATAATATGAAAAGAAATCAAGCCGTCCTGTAAAGTCCCATATTTGAGCACACCGTGATAAAAAAAAACGTCACATTGCAAAAGACAACTAGTGACAATTTCTGAATGGTATGTAGTTGTATTTAACAATAATGCAAAATAAAACATGCAGAATACTTTTTAACTCAAAATTCTTAGTCACAAAAATGAAGAAAATGCTATTTTCATTCAACTTTCAGGCTGGATTGAGCAAATACGACAAGTTATAGCACAAAAACAAAAATATCAGTAGACAGTCTAAATCAAATAGAACAAAATTCTGGAGTTTCCAGATGGTACTCTAATTATAACTGAAAAAATAATACTGTTAAATATATGCATATTTTTCATTTTTGAGACCAACTCTACCTACCATTTCGATTTGTTCTATGTGAATTACATAGAACAAATTTTTCTATATAGCAAATGTATCTACATTTAGCAAAAAACTGCAGCAATTTAATGTCTCTGATGTAATGCAACATAAATAAGCGTTGATATCCTCAATATTTTGTCTGTTTCTGATAATTTACTGGTTACAACTTCAAAAAGCTTTGTGATGAAACTTTAAAGGGTCTTATCACCATGTGAGATAGGTGGTTGGTCAAAATGAGTTACAGCATCTGAAGGGTCTAATTTTTACCTACATTTGGATACCAGGCTCATCTTCTAGCCATATTATCTCAGTGTCAAAATAATTTTCTAATACAGTCATATTTTAACACTCGCAAATATATCTTGTGGTTGTGAAATGGAGAAACAACATTTGTGTTTGCATGTTCTATATACTAGTTTGGACATATCACAACAACATTAGGTCCTAGGTCAGCACTCAGAAGCACCTGGATCACAGAGGATCTTTTTCCAGATTTGGTTGTTTTTATATGAAACGACCCACATACACCTGTTGTGTATTTCCTGCTGTTAAACCGTGGCAGAGAGTAGATGAACATGAGTTGATGGCAACAGGGCAGGAGAAGGAGATTTGGTGCTCCTGTGTGACTGAAAGCTTCCATGCTTCTTGTTGTGATTCTCTCCAGTGTTCTTTTAATCTCTTTGACAAAGCCTCTTGCAGGAAGCTATGCCAGATATGTCCGGCCCGTCATGGCTTTTCCAGCAAGGCCAGTAAGTGAAGAATAACACAGTTTCACTGAACAAATCCCAATCGCCACAAACAAGGCCAAACTGAACAACAGAGGGTTTAACCAAGACCACGGTTGTGCCAACTCTAGGGAATTCTTTCCATATTTTGCTTCTGGTGAGTCCTACAATGCCTGAGTGAATTTGAGCAAAACAAGGACTTCAGGGCACGTATCTGCTATCTCGATCTCCTAAAAATATTTTTTCTTGGCTTGCTTGTTGACAACAATTTAAAAAACATTTCAAAGAAAAATAATAGATCTTGTGCCTTAATGGGCAGATGAAGCCAATTTTAGCACTTAAAGATCTTTGGATTCTGAAATTGGAGCTCAGCAAAGCAAATGTGAACTATAGCTTCACATTGCAGTGATATAATCTTTGTAAATTACACTCCAATCAAGGCTTTTCCTCACTCCTCTGTAATTATATATCTTCATAATCAACAACATCTGAAAATCAGGATGGACTTTCCCAGTCTTTACAGCAGGGTGTGTAGCTGTAGTTTGCTTTTGTTCAGATGGCTAAAGCTGATTTGATAGAAGTTTATACTAACATTTTGCACCTAATTGTAAGCTTTCTGGAAAAGCTTACATGTGAATTTTATACTCTGGTTTTAGCTCTTTAATAATGAAACAGTTCATTTTTCTATTAACTATCCCAAGCCAAAACTGAAAGTTTTGCTGTCTTAAGTCAAGTTTTTAACTGTAACTGTAATTAACGGTTCTTGCACATTTGCTGGTTGCATCCGATGTGTCTGTATCTGTCCGAGTAGCTGAAACTGTCTTGGTTAGAAACGCTGAACCTTTACAGATTGAAATGGCAGATTTTTAGTGTGATCAGAATCTTGATATTGGTTCAGAGAGATCCTCTACTTCCCTCCTTTCACTTTTCATGAAGTGTTTTTCACTTCCTATCTGAGGATGTTTAGACTCCTTGAAAATTGTAAGCACAACATCAAATACATTCAGAGACATGTGCTGAGAACACAGGCATGGGTCGTGGAGCAGACATTGTTTTCATTCACAAGCATTTTCCCACTCCTTTCCTCTCTTGTTATTAACAGGAAAGCTGTGAAGTCTAATATTACTTCCCTTGTTTCCTTTTGACTAGAAAATACAACCTAAAGCAGTACAGTGTGGCATTGTTTTGACGCTTAGTGAACTCTGGAGTGCAACTAGTTCACATCATCAACTCAGAGTACATCGCCCTGGACGTTGTCATTGTGGGCCCTAGATCTGCCTTTCCTCGCCCTGCGGTGGGGTCTGGGGAACAGGGGTGCCTACTGAGCCAGCTGGCGCTCTCCTTCCGGGGGTAGTCCTC
>VUQS01043493.1:0-16073 GCA_015108495.1 Heterochromis multidens
GTAAATAACTCATGAAAGAATAAAGTTACGTTGAAACCAAGCACACCATTGTTTTTCTTGTGACATTACCAATAAGTTTGATGTGTCACATGGCCCTCTTCCTATTGAAAAAACAAAAGTTGTATCCAAGATGGCCGACTTCTAAATGGCCACCATGGTCACCACCCATCTTGGGGAGTTTGCCCCCTCACATATACTAATGTGCCACAAACAGGACTTTAATATCACCAACCATTCCCATGTTATTACGGTGTATCCATATAAATGGCCCACCCTGTACAGTTTGATATCTAAGTTGTTTTTACCTCTCCATCGCGGGTCTCGATGGTCTTGATGAGGACAGTTTTCTTTGAATGCATCTCAGAGGAGCGCTGCTGCTGCTCAGGGCTGGTCTCTGATTAACAGGGTCAGAAAATATGACATTTAATATCCTCGTCAGTCAACATGTTTCACTGTATCACATGTTCACGAAAAATCATTGAAAATTTAATGTGGATCTCTCCTGGACTTATGAAGTTATGAGACCTCAAAAATGCTGGAAAAAACAATTTAAAGCATCAAGTATGGACCCTGTAACTGTAAAAAATAATATACTAAAGTTTTTAAAAAATCAGCTGATTCTGGGGGATCAGCTGGGAACCTTTCCCTGGAATGACCCTTATAAAAGTTACAGATATTAATAAAATCTCCATATAAAACCCCATAACGATGCAGTAATATTTCATTTTTCAGGCTAATTGTGATATTTGGTTAATTATGTGACCTCTAGTTGCACAGATGAACTCAAATATCAACTTTTACATTATTTAAAAGATTTTAATCATTAATTATTTAAACTTAGATTTTAATCTTACACAGTTTTAATGTGGTAAAAAAAAAAGTCACATATTATATTTAAACTGTAAATCAGGCATATACGCTCCATCTGAATGGACTGTGGGTTCCCCCTGGTGGTGAGGTTAGGTAACAGCAGCTGTGTTCGCACCTCGGAAACTCAGGGTGGAGTAGGTCTGCACAGGCAAGGCAATCCTGCAAAGACAGACGGAAAAGTGTAGAAAATACAATTTAAAATATAATTCTGTAGTTACTTTATTTATATTTGTATAAAATATTCATATTTTTGTTTGTTTGTTTGTTGTTGTTGTTCTCTTTTCTGTGCAATAAAACTTGATTTTAAAGGAATTCAAGCAGCAAATTAAAACAAAAACAGTTTGGGCCTGGATGGATAGTTCTAAGCAGTCTAAGAAAGTGGATTAGATACAATTTATGTTGTTTTTATTTTTTGTTTTAACCAAAAAAGTTACTCTGCAGAATAATCAGTAAACAAATTGTTGTAGTTTCTTTTCTGCCTTTCAGTTAACGCTAGCCACGATTAGGAGCTTTGAACGTAACAAGTAAATCATCTTTGTTTCAAACATCACCTGCTCTCCTCTCCTTCCAGCAGCTTCCTGTAGGTGGCGATCTCCACATCCAGTGCCATCTTGACATTGAGTAGGTCCTGGTACTCACGGAGGTGGCGTGCCATCTCGTCCTTCATGTTGGAGATCTCCGCCTCCAGCCGGGTAATAGTGTCCTGGTAGTTGCCGGCCTCTCGTCCATGGCGGTCCTCCATGTCTCGCATCTGCCTCATCAGGGACTCGTTCTGGATTCATCAGAGAGACGAGTCTGAAATGAAACCGAGCTCGGAGAAGATGGAGTTTAAAATGAACCTGAAGAGAGCCTGACTGTGAGACGTACGGTGCCCTTGAGGGAGTCGATCTCACAGGTGTAGGCCTGGATCTGGTGTCTGAACTCCATGGTCTCCTGCCGGGCCTGTTTCAGGGCCTCGTTGTTTTTACTCACTGCCTGGTTCAGATCGGACACCTGAAGGGTCAAAGGTTAAAGAGATTTCAGGGTTTATTTTAAACCTCCAACTCTTGGATGTCAAAATTTATCTCTAACACTGTAGTTAATACTGACAACATCCCTCTGACCTTGGACTTGTACCACTCCTCAGCCTCTGCAATGTTCTTGGCAGCGATGCCCTCATACTGTGCTCTGATGTCTCGCAGTGCTGCCGTCAGGTCCGGCTTAGACATGTCCATCTGGATTTGGACTTGAGTCTCCTGCATTTGGGCCTGCAGCTCACGGATCTCCTGCAGGAGGAGGAAGAGGATGAGAAAGGTGAAGTTAATTGGAGTGTTAGAGTTGGGATTTATGTGTATGTAGGAGATTAACTGGATTAGCTCTGTGGACATGTCCACCTGGAACCTTTATTGAAATAGTGAGCTTCTAACATTCTAAAAAATGGTTATTACCATGTGAGACTACTCTGTGTTCTTCTAGGTGAACTAAACTGCAACGGTAAATAAAGTTTGATGGGAAATATCCAGTTTTGGTGCAGCATAAAGATTTCATAGTTCTATTTAAATATCACCAGCTTTTGGTGATGTTTAGGACACATGACAGGACACAGAAAACATCCACTGAAGTCTAACTGGTATAACTAAAATCAACATCTTTACCAAACATTAGCCAAGGAGCTTTTGGTGCTTCCAGTCTCTGGCCTGGAAGGCCAGAACTTCATATACCCACCATCCACCCCAACCACCTTCTGCAATTCATAAATATGCTGGATTTAACATGATTAATGATGGTGCAAGTCCATGATGTGTCAGAGTAAGCCATGACAGTGAACCAGCACAATAGCTGGAGTCATCTTTAATACACTGGTGTTCTTCTCGTTATGAGATGTAAAACTGTCAAAATGATAAGTGCAGTAAATAAAAAAAAAAAAATTTATGAGTAGGTGAAAACATAGCTTCATATATTTTGAAACAACAGAAGAGCAAAAACAAATGGAACAGGAGGAACAAGAAGCACAAAAATAAGAACTAGAATAAGAGCAAAGTAAGAAGAAGAACAAACAAAATACAACAAGAAGAGGAAGAACAACAACAATAGCTAGAATGCAAACAAGAGGAACAAAAACAAGAAGAGCAAGAAAAAGAACAAGAATTAAAACAAGTGGTAGGGGAACAAGAGGAACAAGAAGTAAGCAATCCAAGTTAAAGATACTTTAAGAAGATATTACGATTTTCTTAAATTCCCTTTATGCAGTGTGCAACTTAATTTGAAGCAATTCACCATCATCAGACCTTCTGAGGCTTTATTCCTCCATTTATCTAAAAAGGGACTGCATTCAAATTAATGCCAGTTTTACAGAAAGGGCACTTTTGCTTCACTTACTCTCTGAACCAATCTCGAGTTCACTTGCAGTCCAAACTGTTTATAAACTTTGAACTTTAATTCACTCTGAGTAACCTGAGGCCCTGTGGACCACTCTGGTTTTGGCATCATGTAGTAATCACTCCTGAGTCTCCAGGCTGTGCTGATCAGAGACGAGGAAGTCCACTGGTTGGTACACAGAGTAATTTTAGCTGTACATCTGCTGTGGGAGATTTCAGAGCTCTACTGCTACACTGCCCGGGCCTGCCGCCAACATGCAAGCTGTGTGTGTGTAAGTGACACTGTACGCTTTCCCAATCCTCTCGTTTGTCATCTCATACACGCAGAGACAGATGTAATAACAGATGCTAAGACAGACTGACATGACACTGCAGCACCGTCACACAGCTCAACACGTAGTCTTCAAGATTTATCCTGAGAAGCCTGTTTGTGTGTCACTGACAAATTTATTGTAAAACAACAACTCATGACACCCTTCCTCATGAGTCCTCTTTAAACTACTTAAGGAGTTGTTGAAATTCAATAAATTATTCTTAAATTAAGAACCACAACACTGATTTTCATGATAGCAGCAGAGTTATTAAAACATTTACGGATGCATTTTTCATCCCGATAATGGAGCCGGGAAAAGTGAACAGTAAAGGAGGAAGAGGACGAAGAACAAACCTCTTCATGGATCTTCTTCAGGAAGGCGATTTCCTCCTGCAGCGTCTCGATGCGTCTCTCCAGGTCCAGACGGGCCAGAGTGGCAGCATCCACATCCTACAGCAGTAAAAATGTTTATTTTACTGTCTGAAAACTAAATGTCAAAATGAGATAATCATGGAATAATTACAAACATATTTACCAAAAAAAGAAAAAAAAACATGCATATATTTCAAACTTCCATTAATCTTGCCTCACCAATGGGCCAATTGCTGTAAAACGTGTGTCAAACACGTTTCAGTTTTCTTTTTGTTTGTTTGTTTTAATTCTTCTTCTTTTTCTTCTTTTGGCTGCTCCCTTTAGGGGTCACCACAGTGGATCATCTGCCTCCATCTCACCCTATCCCCATCATCCTCCTCTGTCACACCAACCCTCTGCATGTCCTCCTTCACTCTTGCCTTGCCTCTCTAAGTTTTTAATTATTGGAGAAAGTACAGGAAACGAGTACATGACCTACCGCTCTGAAAGCAGCCAGGTTGTTTTCTGCATCTTCTTTTTGAAGAATCTCTTCCTGGAGTCTGGAGGACAGTGAGACACACAACATGGTCTTAGACAGAGAGCCATTAATGAGCAACTGGTTTCCTTTTTGGTATGAACAAACTGTAGGAGCTGCTGTCTACATTCCAGGGGGGTCCTGCAGAAAGACGTTAAAGCTGCATTAGGCAGAAGTCTAAAGAAGCAGAATTTCATAGCCTGTATATAAAAGATGGATGTAGCCAATGTGGTGTCACCCATTGGTTAGTGGCGCCTCAGGATGGGCATTTTCATTTTTACGTTTTTTTAAACCAAATGTGATAAGCAAGGGACAACACACTCATAGTCAGTCACACCCTAATGCATACCCTTCTTCATCATTCTTTTTCATATCATCCTGTCAAACCCTGAAAGATCTGTAATAATTCAGAAAATAAACATCATATTATATTAAATAAGATTTAAAACTAGCAATTAAGACTATAAACCTAACAGGAAAATGTTTACTGAGGTGATAGATCAAGTGAGAAGAAGGGTTATTTCTATATGGACGTCTATAAAATCAGACATCCAGAGGTGTTGCCCTCTGCTGGCCATTAGAAAGAATGCAGGTTTACGGCACTTTCATAGTGGCTTCAGACTTGGAAGTCCATCACTTACAGTCTTAGTTTTAAATGAGCCAGCTTGAAATGACACTTTCCCAAAATGAAAGTCCTTCTTTTAACCCTTTACACCACCTTCTTATATGAGCTGTGTCGCTCTTTATAACCTCACGTGAAAAGATCACTGATTGGCTAAAGTCTCCCACTGTGGACTAGATCTTCTAAAGCCTGAGGAGGTAAGGAGACTAGTTTGCTCTCTGACTCTTAAATTACAAAATGCTTAAAGGCTATTACACATTGCCTACCCAACTTAATTAGCCCAAAATGTTCAGCATGTGCAAAAAGTTGTCAGAAGAGCGCCTTTAAGTCTCAACCTCAAGGAAAGAGATGGACCAGAAGGTGAATAAAACAACCTCTGAACCAAATCCTTTCATTGTAAGTAAAAACTATTCCCTCCTGCTGATTTGACTTACTCTGTCTTCCCTCTGATTCTTCATAAAACTTCTGCTTATTAAAACAAAAACCACAGACAGAGAAAGAGAAAGGACAGATCCTTCAGACATGTGTGAGCTTGTTCCTCTCCTTTTATAGAAGAGGGTCATGTAAACATGGAGTGTGTGATTAGCACTAACTTTGGTCAGGCTCGCGCAGTGACACACACACACACACACACACCTATTACTCACCCATACTTCTTGCAGTTATAGAGAAAACTGATGACCACCATTGCTGAGGTTAACAGTTTGTGTCACATTTCAGAATAAACTGAAAAACTGAAGAATTTCTTGCTCAAGAGCACTTTATCAGCACAAAGACTGTCATGTGCCTGTTTCAAACTGAAGATTATTGTCAGACCTAAATTTCACCCATGGCATGCACGTGTATTTATAGATGCAGACTGGTTTGAGCTTTGCAAAATGTCTCTACAATCATCAGGCTATTTAAATCTTTGCTTTAAGGTCTTCAGGGCATCACAATTCTTTCATATCTCTGCTTTAAATAGAAAGTAAGCTTTTATTTTGTACTAAAAATAAAAGATAATATCAGGGTTATAAGATAATATCTGAATATCTGCTTTGTTGTTTGTTTTGCTTCATTAACTTCATCATCTTTGCAGCAGTAACATGAACAATAAGATTTGTCATGCTGTAAATAACAATACAGTAAATACTATTAATCTTCTACAAAGCCAAAACTCAGAATTGGCTCAAAGCTAAATATGACTCTTTACTATTTTACATTTCCATATAAACATTATAACGCTGCATAAATCAAACAAAACAGATAAAAGTAACTACAATGTGGCTAATTATAAGAAATTAAAGCTAACATAATATCCCAGCTTTGTGTGTTTCATTCAGTTAATAAATCTAATTTTATTTTCCAGTAATTTAGAAGTTAGCTTTGTTATACAAATAATGCAGCTGAATCCAATTTAACAGCAGACATTAAGACCTAATAGTTCGTGAGTGCCACTGTAAGATAATTGTCCTAGTACAGAAATTAGGCCATATATTTAAATGTATGTGATTAAAGACACAGTAATTCATCTTGCTTATAAATGCAATATCAGTTAATAAATTAGAAAGTCTTTTTTTTTATATTACATGAATAATTCAGTTCAATCTAATCATAATGGAGAAAAAAGTAACATAAGAAGTTTATCTAGTAATGAGTGTTATTAGCCTAGCCTAGCGGTTAAGCTGCACATTAAATTGATTTAATTAAACATTTATTTATTAACCTAGCTCATTAGTTCAATATCAGTTAATGTTCTTGAAAGTTAATTTGTTTTGTTACACAAAATACTGAATTTAATCTTTTTTTTTTTTTTAAAAAGTAACATAATGTCTTTTTCTAGATATTGTGTGCCGCTGTTTATCATAATTAGCCTAACCTAGTGATGTAGCAGTAACTGCCAAATAGCTGTACCTTATGAAAATCATGTGACTTAATGTGATTGAGCTATATATTTAATTAAATAAGCATTGATTAATTATATGAGTATTAATCTTGCTCATTAGTGACAACAACATATTTTGATTGTAGGTAGCATGCACCCTGCACCATTTGATAGCCTTTTAGGTTTTCTATCAAGGTTGGTGACAATAAATTATGATTAGCCTTGAAAAGTACAACGTTTTATAACTTAAAAATCACTTTTGTCACCACAAAGTTGTTGTTGTTTTTTATTTCACTGTTATATGTTATGTAGTCATAACCTTTTAGTATCAGGAATGTTTACTACAGCATAAGCATATTGTTTGCAGAATTACATGGATTATTTATACTTGGATATCTTTTCTTTGATTATAATATTTGGAGCATTATTATTATTACTGAAATATCTTACTTTGAAATATTTTACTTTGATCTGAATGCAGGCCCCTCTACCAAAAATACCCTCTATAAGAAGCTCATCCTCCCACTACATCAACAATGAGTCATCTGTAATCTTCTTCCTGTGATGATATACAAATTATTTTGGTATATTTGTATTTACAGAAAGTAAATAAACTCTTGTAAAAAAAAAAGTTCAAAGAAAACAGAGAGGGTGTGTAGCTCATTCCTTAAAAATGGCAAACATAAAAGCACACAATCTGTGAAGCCAATGAAATGCAAAGAGAAACACTTTCATGCTCCTTTAGAAATGAGTCTATCAGGGTTTAAAAATAGTTCCTGTAACTACAACAAACAGCAGATAATGCCTCCCTCATCTCCCGTACGGCTGGTTAAATTGAGCAGACATGAGACTGTGTATAACCTCATCCCTCCATTCATCCCTCCACTCCATCCACACACTCCTTCCCCCTTCATGTGGCTGGTGTGAATCAGCAGGTATTTCTTACCACACTTGATTAATTCACACTAGTCAGCTCTGTTTCACTCTCTTCTCTTTCAGTGTCAAACTGCCTCGTAAAGTCAGCATTTTCTACATTTTTTTTAATCAGCATTTTTGTGACTTTTCTTGCTGCAGTTTTTGCTCTCCCATGTTGTTTTTTCACACTCACACATCCTCCGCTGTCCTTACTTTCAAACATACACATGCTTATATGCAAATACAGACAGTTGCAGATTCCTTCTAAAAACACATATGATGTCATCTAATCAAACAGACTGCAAACAATCTACATATATATTCAAGTATTTGAATAATTTCACAGGACCTTCCTCCAACTAGTGAAAATGTGTATTCCCTGATCATTTGGCGAGTGGCTGCTGGGTGAAATTGGTCACAAAGAGCTATACGTTGCTGCTTTTGCCACTAGCAGATTAGAGTGGTCAAATTTAGAAGTAAAAGCTGCACTACTTGAAACATGTTGGTTGCGGCGTTAAGGCACAACTTTTATTTTGAAGGGAAACAGTCTCTGTTTCCATTTTGCATCGCACTTTTTCATTACTGCTCGGTGAGCAGGTAGCAAGAGTTTGCAGACAAGTCTGCAGCAACCTGCTAGTGGCCAGTGCAATTATAAGGAAGGTTTTTGTCACATTTTTGTTCCCCATACACCACAGTGGGTAGATGATCCAGGTTGTTGCTCAAATCATAGTAAAACAAGTGTTTCTGTAACAGTGTGGTGTACGGGACACAGCAATGCGACAAAGCAGTCTTAATAAGTAGTCTTGTGTATTTTAAACTTTCTAAGAAATATTTTCTGTTTATTTATTGTAAAAGTTACTATAATATTTTCTATATCATGTTTTTAACTTAGACTGGCGGCCTGTCCAGGGTGTACCCTGCCTCTCGCCCTATAGCAGCTGGGATAGGCTCCAGCCCCCCCGCGACCCTGAATTGGATAAGCGGAAGAGAATGGATGGATGGATGGATGTTTTTAACTTAAAATTAAGCAGAGCTCTTCTTTTAGTATGTTAAGTTTATGTGACTTGTCCAACTTAAGTACTGCACAGTCAGAATAGACAGGCTAATAAAACACACATGACCCTTCTTGCCCCTCCCACCTGAGTTTGAGCTTGTCCAGGTCGTCAGCCAGGTTGTCTCGCTCCACCTCTATGCGTGACCTCTGATTGGTAAGGATCTCCACCTGCCTCCTCAGCTCACTCATTTCCTCCTCGTACAGGTCGGCAATGCGGGTGGGCTCACGGCCTCGAAGGCGCTCCACCTCCACCACCAGCGCCTGGTTCTGCTGCTCCAGGAAGCGGACCTTCTCGATGTAGCTGGCAAAGCGGTCATTCAGGTGTTGCAGCTCGGCCTTCTCATTGGTCCGTGTGGTGAGAAACTCCTGGTTGAGGGCGTCCGCCAGGCTAAAGTCCAGCGTCTCGCCCATGCCAGCGTACGAGCGCCCAATGGATGCCCGGGAGGTTGTCAGCGGCCTGCCGTAGTAGCTTGATGAGACCCGGTAAGCTGGTGTGGAGCTGGTGCGGGTCACCTCGTAGACCCTGGAGGTGGCGTGACCCCCACCACCGCCGCTGTGGCCCAGCAGGGATCGGTTGAGTGATGGTGAGGCGTAGGTGCCATGACCGAAGGTGCGGCGGTAGGAGGAGGCGGTCTGGGCGGAGGAGCTGTAGGAGGTCATGTTGGAGGACACAGAGAGCCTGGCAAGAGCTGCAGCAGAGAGGAGCACTGAAGAAGAACCTGCTGCCCCAGACTATTTGTAGTTACCCCCTCCCTCGCTTTTTACCCCCTCCTCCCTGGGAACTGCCCTCCCTCTCCCTCTATCTCTTTCTTTCTCGTTTAGCTCCTCTTGTTAAATTCCTTTTCTTTCTTTTCTCCTTTCCTCCCTTCCTTTCTTCTCCATATAACTTTTTTCCTTTTTCTCCTTCTCTCCTTTATCCCTCAGCCCTTTCTCTTCCCTTTCTTCTTCTTTTGCAAGTCCCTAAGAGTGTTCATTTGCATTGAGGATATCCGATATCATGGATAACAGAAGAAAATGAGACAAAATGTAAAACAAAAAAGGCAAAACAACCACAATTATGATCATAGGAAGGGAACAGAGATGCTTAATCACACTGGAACTCAGTTGTCGCTAAAAATAACCAGTGCTAACTTCCTGTGGTCATGCAAATTATATATTTTTCTTTTAATGCCTAAGAGTAAGAGAAGCTATGTGGCTTATCTTCTTTTTATATTGTTTTTTTTTAGAAAAGAAGTTGAATATATGCTGAAGTTCTTGCCTTGAGTTGCTGACTCAGGACTGTCATCCTTTTCCCGTTTGTTTATAACTTATTGATATATTTTATTGACTTCTAGTGGTCATGTGAGTATTCATCAATATTTTATGTTTAAGTGGTGGAAGTGCTACAATGGCCTTAAAAATTATGATGTATAAAGCCACAAATTCAGTGTAGTGTGAGGTTGGGGAGGATGGATGGATCAACAAAATATTGGATATAAAAAAAATAGACTCGTTTTATCTTTTAAACCATTCACTTGCGATATGTAGAGTTTCCACATCTGAGAGTAAGAGAAGGGTCTGCAATCAATACAATTTGTGTGGTTGTCCATGTGTTTGCCATGTGGTTCCACATCTGCAATATTCTTAGTTAGAACAATAAGAAGCAATGCAGCAGGCTATGGAAGCTTGTTTCTCCCACTGAAAAAGGTTTTTTGCCATTCGTAAGTCTCTAATAATCAAGGTTTTGAGATACCTAACTCAAAATTTTGACATAATAACCCAAAATTTTGAGTTAGGTATCTCAAAACCTTGATTTATTAACTCAAAATTAGGGTTAGAGTTAGGGTTAGGGTTACGATCAGGATTGATTCAATGTCCTTCCTGAATCCGCTGCATTGATCAATATCGGTTCATAGTAGAGGGTCAAAGGTAATGCCCGGGCTGGTGCATGTCACTCTCAGACCCCCCAATTATGTTCACTCACCTGGTTGGGGTAAAATGTCTGACTGTCACTCTGTTGGGGCAGTCCAAAAACATTTGGGTCCAGCAGACAGCTCCACATGGTTGAGTGTAGTTCTTCAAAAAGTCCTTGGTTAGGTTTAGGCAAGATGACTGGGTTAGGTGTCCATATTCCCTTGTTGACTTGTTGACAGTGACAGTGTAAGTCAGTAGCCTATATCATTCTCAAAAAACAAAACAAATCAAGTTTGAGTTAGGCAGTAAAAAGACTTAGGGTTAGGGTTAGTCTGAAACTTACTAACTCAAAATGTTTTGTTCTTTTTCAGATGCAGAAAAAAACATTTCAGTGGTAGAAGCAAGCTTCCGTAGCAGGGTTAGGGTTAGGGACATTATTAGCCATTTCCAAATAAAACAGGCATCACTGAGAGTCAAAAACAGTCCAGAGTCTCTCAGCTTCTGAAAAATTATCAGTGTGGCTGTTCTCCCAGGTGTTACAATAAAGTTTAATGACCGAGCATCCATGAAAAAGAGGATTAACAAGGTTTAGCTGAGTTAGAAGTTAGCAGGAAGTTAATTAGTTAGCCGATTTCCATCCATAGATGATATAACATGTTCTGACTTAAGTATTTCTAAAAGAAACTGATAACATACAGCAGTGCTATAACTTTGGACGTAAATGAAGACAGAAAACTAAATAGCAGCGATGTTTGGAGGGTTAGTGAATTTGGGCTAGCATGTAATAGTGTGCTACCTAGTGGCTAGAGCTATGGTTAGGCCAATCAAAGCACATTTAAACAGGGAAGACGGAAGATGAGCATTAAACTGTTCTCAATAAAAGTTGAGAGTTGAGAGTTCTTGATGGGCAGAGACAAACAACATCATATGGCAGGAATGAGACATTGAAAATGGACCAAACCTCAGCCAAAAGAACATCTGAGATGATTCATCCACCACACGTAGTCTGCACTGCCTTCTTAATATGGTGGGGTTTTTACTCTGATTGGGTAATGCCTGCCAAATTAAAGAAAACGTACCTCAAAGCACCCAGAAACTGGAGATAAACAATTTTTGGGCTGAATGTTCCCCATGACTCTCTTTATGGTTGTTTGGGTCTCTTTGTAGTACTTCCACATGCCTTTGTGGTTATTTTAAATCTTTTTGTGGACATTTTGGATGGTTTTATGGTTCTTTTTTTTATAGTTTTTTACCTATTTACACTGAACAATGTTTTATTTTCAACTTTGACAACAATTATACTCTAACTATACCCACATTTTTCCTACCAATCCTGGCAGATCAGTGAAAGCTAGAACTGGTCCTTTTCAAAAAGGATAAACTACCATGGAGGACCTGTTGAGTCACGCAGAGCTTCATGAGAACATCGTCTTCCCCTGCCTCTGTGATCTCATATCATAACAATGTGAGGATGCAAGGCCGCTTTCAAGACTCAGCCTCGTCCTCACATGGCGAGGTGGCCCAGGTTGTTAATGACAGCATCCGAAAGGGAAGAGCTCTGACTAACCTGCCTTAAAAAGGAAAACTATCCCATCCCGAGAGTCTGAGACACAGAGAGCTGTAGTGCGTACCAGAGCAAAGAAATCCCACATTCACAAACAATATGTGGCATTAATGATGTTACCGTTATGTGTGAGAGTGAAGGGGATTTAAAGGGAGGTTTCCCTCTGCCAGCATTTAAAGTGGCAGACCTGGAGCCATGTCAAACTTTAAAATAATTACTAACACAAAAATATTTTGAGCCAGACATTCATACTACACCCTTTGATCTATCCAACAATTTAATTTCATCTGCTTTAGATAAGATTTTATGAATTGCTGCTTTATATGCCTGGCTTTTGTTTTTATGTCATATATTCTGTCATCTTTATAGTGAACTTTATAGTGACTGGTTGTCTCCCTCTTGATGAGGATGGTAGAAGGTGTTAATAGCAGGTATAGCAATAGAAAGAAGTCCTACCAGCACGTACTCAAAGCTTTAGTTTCCAGGAACTTTTTCAAGAAAGTAAAAGGTTTCCTTCTTGTGTCATAGATTACTTTGGACAGGGTAGTGTTGTCTCAAAGCAAAGACTGCAAAGTTTGACTGTGACTCCCACACCAGCTACTGCATATACACAGTGTGTCTTTTGTCTTGTCTTTCTCCCCTCACCCCCAACTGGTCGAGGCAGATGGCTCCCCCTACCTGAGCCTGGTTCTGCTGGAGGTTTCTTCCTGTTAAAAGGGAGTTTTTCCTTCCCACTGTTGCCAAGTGCTTGCTCATAGGGGGTTATCTGATTGTTGGGGTTTTTCTGTATTATTATAGGGTCTTTACAATATAAAGCGCCTTGAGGCAACTGTTGTTGTGATTTGGCGCTATATAAATAAAATTGAATTGAATTGAATTGAATAACAGGTATGCAAAGTTGCTCTACATAGAGAAGACTATTTAGTAGACATAAAACACATGGCAACCTCTGGGGATGAACAATGAAGCCAAAGAACTTCAGTTCCTCTAGTGCCCACTTGAGGCTGGCTCCAAAAGTGAGTCAGTCCCCATAGACTCCCATGTTAAAATGGGATAAATAAATAAAAAAAATAAAACTTTACAGTAGAAATAAACATGAACAATTTTGCCCCCCTTTGTAAGAACTATACAGGGGGGTCAATGTTTAGAAACTCACTCATTTCCATACTAGAGTAATGAGCGGTCACTAATTGCAGTCACTGAATTGTTCGTGTTTTCTGGAGCATTTTAATGGATTTATCTGACAAATGTGGTTTGTGTCCCAGTTTTGGTAAATGAAATTCTAGGTTTTTATTAGCCTGTGGTATGGTCCTGGCTGGGTTGGTGTTGGTGCTCCTTTTTTCTCCTCTTTCCTTGCTTAATCAGGCCCTTCTTGTTATCTCCTAGTTTTTGTGCTCTTTGCTCCATAGTCCATCCATCTTTTTCCTAGTTGCCCATTCGGAGCCCGTCCTATAAACCTGTTCACCTTGATTCCAACTTAAAGGGAGCGTGGAGCACAACACACTCAACTAGTTGAACATTATATCATCTGAGTACTCTTAGAGTACTTCACATAGCTGTATTCTTTGGTGTTTATGCACTTATACCCTCAAGATTGAGTGATCGTTTGTTTTATTTCAAATGTATAAATAAAAATAGCAACAAAAGTGCAGTATAAACAGATAAACAAGAAAAAGGACACTGAATTGCCTCCAACGACAACACTAAATATACCACTCAGTTTACATGCTCAAAAAGAAGTAGGGCAAAGTATAAATTTATTTCTTCCTACCCCTTTTGATACTATTTGGTAATCTATCTATACATATACACATGTGCACACACATATTCTTAAACATAAATCTATGCACACACATACATAGTGCAATATGCAGTTCACAGACCAAAACACAAAGCTAGATTATTATACCTAACTGCACACCCCGTAATTAAAATCCCTCTATGCTCCGGTACTTGGTAAAATAATAACTTTATATTTGTTTAGAAACTTTTATGTTTTTCCTTTTTAATATTTTTATGTGGAACACAACACTAAACATAGAACAGGATAAAATGAGTATGGACAGAAACAAGAAAGAAAACAATTGAAAGAGAGAAAGAAGAAAAAACATTTGTACATATTTCATATTTAATTAAAATTAGGGTGTGTGTGTGTGTGTGTGTGTGTGTGTGTGTGTGTGTGTGTGGATGTGCATTATGAGGCTCTATTCAATACAAAAAGTGATATTATTGAGGGGAGGTATAGTAAGTAAGTAAGTAAGTTAATAAATAAAAATAATGTCAGTCATAGTAATAATAAGTAAGTAATAATGTCACCACCACTACTACTAATAACAATAATAATAAGAAGAAGAAGACAAAATAATAATAATAAATAAAGGGAAACAGGTAAATAAACAAAGGGAACAGATAAGTAAAGATATGAATAATTATGGAATAGAAAATAGAATTACAAATAATAATAAAGGTAGGTACTGAGGTGGGAGCTGTGACACTATGTCATGACCTTGGACACCAGGGATGGCTCAGGATGATCCTCATTAGGAGTACCCATGGTGGTTCACACAGGGTCATGATGTTTTATATGGTGTTTATGTGTGCAATTATACTTATCTAGACCAGTTTGGCCGCTTTGGGCTTTGAACCTGTTTATTATTGGAGGAGGGAGTACTGGTTTAGTGGGTTGTTGGTGATTGTATATCAGTGACCTGCATCTTTAAGATTAATGTGCCCCTTAAATTGTAGCCCCCTCCCCACTCTATCACAGAAAGATGTCTGAGTACGTACTGGCAACAGATTGTTCCTCACTTTATACATGGTTGGCGCTGTTTTAAATTCTACAAGGTCAAAAAATTTAAAAATTGTAAGGAAAGAGAATTAGTGTGTTCACATTATGTGCAATTCTTATGGCTCTGTCAGTGGTTGTGGCGAGTGTATTCATGGAAGTATGCTCAAAAGTCCTTTCTCAGGAGAGAAGGACTTTGTAAAAGTTCAGGAACATTGGGCATGGGGTTTGAAGAGCTGAATACTTCTTATGGATTGAATACATGCAGAATTTTGTTTCAGCTGGACTGCCTCAGTAATGTCTGTCAGTCTTTGCAATAGTGCATAAAATCTTCAGTGGATAACCTGCCAAAGTCTGACATGTTGCACATTTATAACAGCGATGTCAATAAATTAAGCTAAACTATCTCTCAAAACAGCTGATTCAGCTTAGTATGTTGGGATTATTGATGTCGTGACTGGGACTGCAGCACATATCATATTCGTGAGTAAAAATTATTAGTATTGGGCTTTCTTAGAGGGACCTCTTGATGCATGCTCAATAATCCAGGTAAAAGAATCCCAAAAAGCTGAATCTGTTCATCTGGACGTAGCGTTTTCAGTGGGAGAAACGTTTCGTTTACCAACTGGTGACTTCTTCAGTCTCAGCTGACTGCAGGCTTCCCCAACCTTATAAACAGTACATTTGCATAATGACAGAAACCAGCACCACTGACTAACAATGGGCCATTTGGTCAGTTTCATGATCAATAGTATGCAAATTGTCATGACCATTGATCAATGGCCATGAGTACCATTCACAGAGATTGGGGAATGGCTGCAATCACAGCATTGTAAGATGGTGACAGAAAGAGAAAACCTTTGGTGATCCCTTATGTGTCAGGAGTATCGGAACAGCTGAGACGCATTTTCTCAAAACACCGCGTCTCTGTGGCTTTCAAACCCCAAAAC